>OX381711.1:18685895-18791895 GCA_947462335.1 Harmothoe impar
GCAATTAGGGCCTAGATATCTTAGTTTTCAGATCTTCCATTGCAATACCTCACTGCCCATGCGCTGCAATACATGTCTTCCAGAAGCCTAAAAGAAAACACCACTCTATTTTCACAGTATCATCTATCAATAGTATTACAAGGGAGAACTGCAAGCTCATCTCCTGCTGCCCATGACGTCACAATGTCACCATGTGCTGTATTATTTAAGCCTTGAGGCTGTGACCAAATGACTTTAGTGATGTTTTAATTTGATTAGTGAAATGTACAATATCATGATATTATGTAGGGCACCCCAATGGGGTTATTGAGTGCTAGTTGTCAAGAGAACATCTACAAGTAATGTCAAAGGTGCATCTGAGTGGAGACTTCAGTGCTGTACACTATATAGGCCTGCTGTGCTACCTTCTTTTAATGGCACATGATGTGCTAAGAATGTCAGAACCTTGTAAATTAGCACACAGACCACAATCAAATGCGGATGTCCATAAGTTTATCTCACGAGTTCTGGCCAATGTGAACGTCTTTGACCGGGTGCCAGCTTTGACCGGGTGCCAGCTTTGACTGGCCACCATAAAAAAATAAGATTTAAAAGAAAAAAATTCTTCTTTGATATACATGTAAGGGATAAAATAAAGAAAATGGCGGTGGTTGCATCTCCATATATATCTTCACCTTCCCTAAATAAACCTTTTTCTGTCAGGAGGCCAAAGCTGGCACCAGGTCAAAGACGTCACCGGTCAAAGCTGGCACCCAGTCAAAGACGTTCACATTGGCCCAAAGTGGTGAGACATGGCCAGAGGCACACAGGGCACATGGGTAGGGCAGGACATGATGGGAAGGACAGGACACATGGGTAGGGCAGGACATGGTGGGAAGGACAGGACACATGGGTAGGGCAGGACATGGTGGGAAGGACAGGACACATGGGAAGGGCAGGACATGATGGGGAGGACAGGACACATGGGTAGGGCAGGACATGGTGGGAAGGACAGGACACATGGGTAGGGCAGGACATGATGGGAAGGACAGGACACATGGGTAGGGCAGGACATGATGGGAAGGACAGGACACATGGGTAGGGCAGGACATGGTGGGGAGGAGAGGACACACCAAGTGGGCACAAAACCTTGATGCAACGTTGACAACTGGTTGATATAGGGTTGCAGGGTAGATCAACCTGTTTTCAACATTGATACAATGTTGCAATTTCAACGTTGTCAACCAACACCTGTTTCAACATTTTTTTTTTTTTGAAGTGTATTTATTGGATCAAATCGGCACGAAGGCCAAAAACTAGCTTGGGCGCATTGCCCTTCTGCCGCTAGCACCCCTATCTATTTCACAATTTTTAAGCGGTCTTGTAAATGATATGCTATGACTCCAATGCAGTTGCAATGCTCTATAAATCCACATATGTGTATTATAAAAAAACTATACAGTTGCATGGTAGCTAATAGCCTTGGTGATGAGATGAGATGTGATGAGTATTGATAATATAATGTATAATGAATTACACAGCATTTATAAAACAGTTAGGATAGTCCTTGTTAATTGCAACCTTAAATTGCCAAAGGGTCTCTATCGTAGTATACATGGGTTTTAGATTATTCCATCTGGCGATGGCTCTGTACATACAGCTTCTAATTACTATTGGCTTAACCCTTTAAGGCCGACCAAAAATTTTTTTTGCTGGTGATGGGGGCGAGACATTTTCACAGAACTTCCCCTATGGCCGAGACTTTGCTGATTCCCATAGAGTTATGTCGACTATAGTCGATGCTCGGCCAGCCATGGCGTCGACTATAGTCGATGCTCGGCCAGCCATGGCGTCGACTATAGTCGATGCTCGGCCCTAAAGGGTTAAGTGACCTCAGAACACGTAATCTTTTTCCTTGGTGGAACCTTGTAACAATTGGTCTTAAATCTAACAACCTCTCACATTGTGCAAGTGTATAGGCGTAAAAAAGTAAGTGCTTATCTCTTCTATGTATTAGCCAATCACAATTACTTGCTATATGCATCTGGACAGTCGTCATAAGAGGGTTTTTCTCTAATTTTACACTATAAACAGTTCTTAAACCCTCATTTTGGATGCCTTGAATTTCTTCGGATTCACCCTTATTCTCCCTATCCCATATGAAGTCGGCGTAATCAAGTGTCGGTAGTACCATAGAGTTATATATGGTTAGAGCAGTGTCTCTATCAGTGTGACATTTTATTTTACCCAGCTGCCTAACTATATGTCGACTGTTAGCTAATACAATTTTCCTGTGCTCAATAAACTTAAGGTTCGGGTCCAGTGTTACACCGAGGTATGGAAAGCTATTAACTCTTTCTATCACAATGTTATTAAGTGTAAAAATAGGATTTAATCCCCTAAAATTATTATAAAACATCCATTTGGTCTTTTTTTCATTAACTGTAAGACTATTGTCCTTACACCATTTGGATAATGCATTTAAACATGATTGCATTTTTTCAGGCGAATGCACAGAAATTACTGCATCGTCTGCATATAAAGTTATGTCAAAATTATCAATGTCAGGTAATGAATTTATATAAATAGAGAATTATACAGGACCACAAACTTAACCCTGTGGAACGCCATATGTAACAGGTTTAAAGGAGGAGATGCAATCATTAGCTACCGTACATTGCGATCTGCCAGTTAAATAGCTATCGAACCAGCGACATGTCCTTTCACTAAGTCCAAAACCTGCAAGTTTTTTTAGAAGAATAGAGTGGGAAACGGTATCAAAGGCCTTCTTATAGTCTAAATAGAGTGAGATAGTTGATTTATTATTTATTATGTTCTCTATTATATTATTAAGATGTGCTGTTATAGCAGTGATAGTGGAATGGCCAGATCTATATCCATGTTGAAATTTAGTCAAAAGTCCGTATGTTTCCATGTATTTTTGCAGCCTAGAACAGATTACTTTTTCATATAATTTACCAGGGAGGGGGAGGAGACTAATAGGTCTTAGGTCATTAACATCTAGCGAATTACTCTTTTTGGGAATGGGTACAACTGTTGCAGGTTTCCAGTCTTTCGGGAAATGACATTCACTCAGGCACTTATTATACAATAACATGACAATATCTGGTATACATAAAAAGGCGTCCTTTAAAGCAAAGGACTTAATGTGCTTGATGCTTGATGGCTTATTAACCTTAACCCTTTAGGGCCGAGCATCGACTATAGTCGACACCATGGCTGGCCGAGCATCGACTATAGTCGACACCATGGCTGGCCGAGCATCGACTATAGTCGACATAACTCTATGGGAATCAGCAAAGGCTCGGCCCTGGGGCAGTTCCTGTGAAAATGTCTCGCCCCCATCACCAGAAAACAATTATTTTGGTCGGCCTTAAAGGGTTAATGGATTTTATTAACTTAATCGTCTCCATATAATTTAGCGGGTGTAAAAGGTCTGTCGAGTACACAGGGACATTCGGCGGCGCTCTATAGTGCGTTTGTGAATCGATAGGTGGCAGATCTGCTGCCAGCTTTTTACCCACCTCAGCGAAAAATGTGTTAATATAATCACAACACTCATTGGCAGGTATCAACTGGTTAGTAATACTATTTCTTAATTTCAAGAAGGTAGACTTAGTTTTAACAGGTAATAATTTCCTAATCCCCTCCCAAAATTTGGCTGGATCATTTTTCCTATGTAAAAGTAGGGTATCAATTTTGTCTTTTCTACTATTAAAAATAAGGCTTTCTACTCTATTTCTATAGAAATCAGCAATACGACGGTCGTCAATACTGTTGCATCCCTATACAGTGCGTCTCTATGCTGCATCTCTTGTATTATTCCAGGGGTTAACCATTCAGGCGTGTATACCGGTAGTACAAGGGTTCTAATAGGGCATATAGTGTCTAGACATGCTCTTATCACAGATATGACTTTACCCCACAGGGCATCAGGATCGTTGATTATAACAATGTCATCCCATTTGACCTCAAGCAGCATATTCTTAAAGGTTAACATATCATAATTTTTATAGGATCTCGCCTTAACAACTTTTTTCTTGATTTTAGTGCGTTCACATTTTATGAGTAAAAAGACAGGTGTATGGTCTGCAATGTGGTAGTCAATTGTCCCAAATTCACAAGCATTATGTATACGTTCATTAATGTAAATATGGTCTAACAGGGTCCCAGAGGCTGGTCTGTTAATTTCATTAATTAATTGGCACATGTCATTATCAGTACAAAATTGTGAGACTTCAGATTCTTCAATCTCTTTCCTCGACAGTAGATCTACATTAAAGTCGCCAAAACATATAATTTTCCTGTTTCTAGTGACAGTGGATATCAATTCAGTTAACTTTTTGTAAAGAGACTGTAAGCTATTTTTATCCTTCTTAGGAGGCCTGTAACATACATATATTTTATATTTAATTTTACCTATTTCTATATCAACACATAGGATCTCATAATCAGGCATTACACAACTAGAAGCCTCATCAACAGTGGCTGAATAAGTGTCTCGCATATAAAGCATAAGACCACCCGCAGTTTTATCAAGTACAGGGTATCTGTCAAGGCTGAAAAATTGGTATCCCGGTAGTGACATCATAGCATCAGATATTGTTGGATTTAGCCAGCTCTCCACAACTCCAGTAATATCAGTTTGTGAAATAAACCTTTTTATGTTAACTCGCTTAGGATATGCTGATCTGGCATTTATACATGTGAAAAGAAGCCCTTTGGCTGTACATATGTTATTTAAGAATACCATTGGACAACAGGTTCTAAGGTACATTTTGGTGAGGTGAGATGAAGGTGATTTATGCAGGTGATCGTATCTAATTCTGGACGGTAGCATGGCTATGGCAAACAAAAGAAGCAATGCGCCTCGGTACATTATATAATTTAGTATAAGGAAATCCAGTTTAAAGACATATGTAGTATTTTAAAGTCTGAGATGTGAATAATTGCATGTATATTATACAAAAAAAGGAATCAGATATATATTAGCACCTACACGGCACTATGTTTGACTCTCTGCTGATCTCTTATGTAATCATCACCTCTCTGGGTCAGCGCCAACTCCGGGGACTGCCCGCTGTACATATCATATAGTTAGGTTATTTATAGACACTCTGCGTTTACATAGCGAGTGTTGACCCTATTCCCTACATGTACAATTTAGCATATTAAACAGTGATTCTCGCTACATGTATATATAGAGCCTAGCGCGTGGCATAGTATGCATTTATGGTGGTGTTTTTTTACCGGAAAAGAAACCTTTAATTCTATCCTGGAGCTGGTGGCTACCGTCTTTGCTCTTCTTGTGTGGAGGCACCTAGTGGGAAAGATGGGAAACCCCATGGTTGATTCAAGGTTGATATCCAAACATTGCATCGCAGGCTATGGCGTCCAAACAGGAGTAAACGTGTGTGCGCGGCGCCCCCGGTACTTTTGCTCCCCGACGGTGTTAAAAGCACAGGAGGTTATCCAGATTCAGTAGAAGACTGCATGAACCTCTTGTGATCACATAAGGAGTAAAAGGCAAACAACCAGCTCATTATTCTAGCGATTCTGAGCGAAATTGGTATATTGACCACCGGCGAGTACCTGTATACACAACAACATGGCGGAGGCTATGGACCGTGACGCGATGCAAGTATTATTATCTGACCTGTCCAAGGAGCCTAAAGTGCTACGTTCTAATACAGGAGAGGTGAGTGGAGCGAAGGTTGGCCAAGCCATCACCTATTTATTGAAAGAACATGAAGCAGCAGTCGAGTCTGTTGGTTTTGCACACAATGCCATTGCCGATATTAGGAAAGAGAAGGGTGCACTGGAGTCAGAAGTCAAAGCCCTCCGAGCCAGGTTGACACACACCGAGCGACAGGTACGTGTTAACACGCTGGACATAGAAGAACTCGGTGTGACCCTTGCAATACAAGACCAGCAATCAAGGCGTAAGAACATGATAATAGAAGGGCTCCCATTTGTCCAAGGTGAAAACACTGAAGAGGTCTCATACTGTCTATTGAAAAAAGTTGAAAAAGAGTTAGACATGTATGAAATTGACTACGCCTACCGTCAGGGCCCCCCTACTTCTCCTAGACGTTCCATAATGGTAGTTTTCTTAAAGGCATCCACTAGGGATAGGATAATGTCCAACAAGAAAATATTACATGGGACGGAACATGGAGGTGTGTACCTGAGTGAAGACACCAACCAGGTGATCAGACGTCAGAAGGCAGAAATCTCGACAGTGGTAAAGTTAGCAGGTGAGGCTGGTCTAGAGGTCAAGCAGAGGGGACGTGGAATCCTTTATGTTGCTAAGAATAATAGATAAAGCCTCAGTCATGACCAGGTCAGTTTGAAATGGATGTGAATGACTCTTAGTGTGATCATCAAAGTTCATTCATGTACCCCTTCCCTGGATGGGGGTGCAGAGGGGTTCCCCCCTGAGGTCGGAAAGTCGCCGAAATTAAGGGGTCCAGGTCATAAAGTCACTTTTTTTGGACCCCCTTAAGTATTGTAAATTTTGTCTAAAAGTCGCCAGGTCACTTTTATTATTGCATTAGGTCGAAAGTCGCCTCCAAAACGGCCCAGGTCGCCAGGTCGCTTTTGACCCCTCTGGAGCCACCTGGATGGTGCTAGAATTAGCATTTAATCTTGGAGAAATGGAGGAGGGGGAGACGTTGTAATGAAAATATATAAATTGAAGGAATGAAAGAATACTGTATCTGATATACTGAATCTCAAATTATGCATTGAATTGATCAGCAGTGAATATCAAATTAATGTAAATCATTTTATTATGTTTATTTGTTGTTGATTCATAATGGCCATATCAATGTTGAATCACTGGTGAATGATCAACGTTGATGACCTCATCAATATCAACAAAATGACAACCCTGTATCAACTGTTGATATCATGTCGCTACACACATTGAATCAACATTGAATCAACTGAAGTTTGCCCACTGGGCATGGGTAGGGCAGGACATGGTGGGTAGGGCAGGACATGATGGGAGGGACAGGACACATGGGTAGGGCAGGACATGGTGGGGAGGAGAGTACACAGGGGTCGGGCAGGACATGCGTGGTCATGAGTATCTAAGGCCACTCAAAAAAAAAAAGTTGTTTCTCATCACCGCGCGCATCATAAAAATCATGATTTGGGGAAAACTTTTATTTTTTTACATTTTTGATGAAAAATATGTTAAAATTGCCAAAATATTGGCAAATTTGGTATCAAATTAAAGCTTATGCTGTCAGCAATGCAATTCGCTAGGTATAACTTGCATTCTTACAACTTTTGCTGATCAATAAACTCCAAATTACTAAAATTTGAAAATTGATCGCGAAATGTCCAAATTTCCCTATGTAAATTGCCCCGAGTAAAAAAAATTGAAAAAATTGAAAAAAAAAACGCCCTCGTCATATTTTTCATTGCTTGGTGATGAGAAACTTTTTTTTTTTTTGAGTGGCCTAAGGGAGTGTTCATTTATTAGTTACAAGGGGGGAGGGGTAAACATTTCCGACCCCTCCTGAGGGGGGGGGGGGGCGAAAAAAAATTCTGACCCGTCTTGAGGGGGAGGGGCGTAAAAAACGTAGCCCCTTTTTAGCTAAAAAAAAGCCTGCGCATTACTATAGTTCAAAGGGGGCTCTCGAGGGGGGGGGGCAAAAGTTTTCGCCCCTCCGCGTGAAATCTCACCACCCCCCTGTAATTAATAAACCCTCCCCCCAAGCATGGAGGTTTTTCCAGGTTTCCCCCCCGCCTCCCCATCAATTGAGGGCCTTTCTATTATGACCGCCCCCCCCCCCCCATATCCACCAAGCGCCCCCCCCCCCCCCCACCCCCTCCCAGTTGGCAATAGGCTATGACTCAATCAACCAGTTCAATGTACTGTACCGTATTCAAAATGTGTCCATTACTCATGCCTCGGCTGGATCACAGTCACCTGTGATGTAAGTCACACATTCAATCTTTGTAGTCTGCGACCATGGGGGGCCTTTGACGCAAATTTTAAGGCGCGAATCTCATTGATTCTTACCTACAACACCAGACGGCAGTAGCGTCTCATTTCCACTCTCCAAGCGCTTTGCAGCTGACGGAGCATGATGTGATTGGAGAGTTTGCCACTGCGACAGATTTCATCTGGCAGCCCCTGGACTTCAGCAAGATTTCTGTCATGTGTTTGTAGTTAAAGTTTCCTGTCAAATCATTTGAAGATAGTCAACATGCACATGGAAGACATGGAAAGGAGTAAATGCAGTTTAGAGGAGTCTCGTGGCGGCAATGAGAGAGGGCTTTGAGTCAACAAGCTCTTAGTTTGTTGTGGGTGATAATACAGGTTAGTGCCTGATTGGACTTGTTTTTGCTGCTTTGCAAATTTCACTGCAGCAAAATACTTTAGGGGCGAGTCATTTATCACAAGCTGGGCGGGATGGGGGCTTAGAAAATCTTCTCACGATGGAACGCCCCCCCCCCCCCACCCACAACCAACCCAACAATTGATAACAATCATTATAATGATTTATAATAATGTACCAAATTGAAATAGTTTTGCCCCCTCCCCCCCCCCTCCACCTAGCCTCCAAGTTTAGGGAATGGTAATTTTTTAACAACGGGGCGGTTGGGGGGGGGGGGGGGGTCGGGGTGGGGTGCTGGTGGATTTTCACGCGAGCGGATTGAAATTGTTTTGGTCCCCCCCGCAGGAGGGGTCGACATTTTTTTGGTCCCCGCCTAGGCAGGTTGAAATTGAGCACGGCCGACCCCTTTGAGCTATAGTAATGCGTGGGGTTTTTCGCTAAAAAGGGGTGCAATTCTTTTGGTCCTCTTCTCCAGAGGGGTCCAAATTATTTTGCATCCATGCATAGACTAGGGATGTCATTGGTATCCCATGTATCGATACATCGCTATTTTTGATGTAGCTGATAACCGAATCGACAAACAATGGGTATCGATACGCCGCCATCTTGGATTCTTTTTTTGCTATATGTCAGTTTTTACGGCGTGTAAATCGGACCATTATTAAGGTAATTAGGTAGTAAAATGGGAAAGACAAAATGTTATTCTAAATATTACAAATTTTATTTTTATTTCTATCACAAGAAATAAGAATATTACGATTTTCTTTCATTTCATTGTCTCTACTATAATTTTTCACAGGGTCTGTAAGCTAAAATTGAGAAAATGTGGCCTAATCTACCTCTTCTTTTTATATAATGAATAACTGATATATTACCTAAATCGACACCAAAATAGTGAATAACTGATAACTCATAAAATTCGATACCAATGACATCCCTAGCATAGACTGCCGGGTACCAGGGTACGATTCCTCCAATTACCACTCCCTGAGTTTAGTCCCATCGGTATTGTAGATCTAATTTCATATCGGACAGTGTTGTAAGTTCAATGTGTTGACGTTAAAAGTTCCCGTTCACATTTCCTTATGTTCCAGAGTTTTATTTTGTTGCAACGCACTGGTATGCAGACCCATTTTAGACGCCTAACCCCTCGAACCTCCACTCTAGATCCTGTTCTCTTCTCACCTCTCCCGCAATCCTGGCGGCACGACTGTCGAAGACGCATTAAGTCAGTATTAACCCAGGTATGCATGCACATGATTAATATTCATATTAGAATTAACCAATGATGACCATGAATTATCGCGAAGAAACATTAATTTAATACCAAACATGCATAGGCCTACCGGGGGATGATGAAGGGTGCGGCTCATTAAAGAATTATTAGAAGTATACTATAGTACTGGTAATAAAGTAGCCATAATCAGATGCCCTGTTCGGCTTGTAGAATTCTCCAAACTTTGAAAGTTTAGGGCACGGCTTATACGCGAGACTTTACGGTACATCCAACCCGCATTTAGTTCACAAATCGGCTGCAGTGATGGTAAAGATTTGATACACGTGTGGCATCCCAAGTTCTCTGTAGATAGCGTTTAAGTATTTAGATAACCATACAACCTCTTCAAGAGGAATGCATGAGCACACATAGATCTACATGGTTTCAGTTGATACTAATAATACCCATTGACTATTAGAAGTCATACTTCTAATCACAACACCCCCCTGTAGTTTCCAGGTAGCTGACACAATATATTCAATAATTTCAGCTAATACCAAAACCCAACATGCGTGGATGGAAAACTATCATTCTCTACCTGGCCACAGGGCTCTTCCTCCTGACCTTCACTGGACACCTGTACTCGCCGCGTTCACACGACCCTTATACCGAAGATGACATTGTCATGACCGGAGAGGACTTCATTGAGAAAATCAATGTCACCAACCCTCTACATAAGAACTTCTACATCAGCTCCAAGTTCTACAAGCACCGACTCAAACCTAAAGTCAACCTTGATCGTAAAGTCAACAGGTACCACCCGGTCACTTACTTTATCACTGCCGAGATCGCTCGGCGCTACTCGGCCCGCTATATCATCGACTTGGGTTGTGGCCATGCAGGGAAGCTGGCTAAGTTGGCCGGGGAGTTCAATGTTATTGGTATTGACTATGGCAATAACTATCAGAGGGCTAAGGACACCTACCCGCATTTGACTTTCCTCGAGGCCAACTTGGATCGCGCTAAGGGATGTTACGTGAAGTTGCCACCGGAAATTCTCCTCCAATCGGTGGTGGTCTCGGCCGATGTGATTGAGCACCTCACCGACCCATTCCGCTGCTATCTCAAGTTGCTCAAGTATATGACTCGGTATGCGCTCGCTGCAGTGATGAGCTCACCTGACCGTGAGCGAATGGCCAAAGTGCTCAAGAAACAACAGTCATTGACGGGCCCACCTACTAATGCCCGTCATGTCCGGGAGTGGACCGTGCGAGAAATGGACCGCCTCCTGCTGGATAACAACTTTCAGGTAAAATATCATGTTTTTGTCAAAAATGTTGGGTGTTGGTGTGCATCTAATGGCTCTCTGTTATATGTTACTGTAATATAGGCTCCAACCTCCTCCCTATTTGGTCTCACTGGTCAGTCATTGTTCTTTATAATTTAGTGGAGAGTGGTTCAGTTTAAACTGATATAAGACACTGAATTTCAAGAGTTTGGTAACATTAAGGAAAGAGGATCCAAAAATAAATTTTGGAAGGTGTATCTCCCCATCCTTCCTGCAACTATCAGAAAAGATTCCAGAATTTAACTTCCAAGGGGGGGGGGGATGCTAGCCAATCTCTCTTGCTCTACTAATTATTCGCTGTCTACTTCAGGTGCTGTTCAGTGGCTGGGCGTGTGTGAACTACGACGGGTGCGGGGAGGGCTTTCTACCACGCGACAACCCGCTAACACAGCAGATCACCGTCCTGGGCAACAACAACATCCGACGCTCCTGGGTCAAAGGCAAGCTAGCGCAGTCCAGCATGTCGCTCAAGGCAACCGTGTTCCTAATCGTGTACCCAGATACAAACCAGACCATGGCCGAGCAGAACCTGTGGCGACTGCTGCACGAGCGGATGCAGGTGGTTTTGGTGCGGGTTAATAACTCGATGCGGCTGGATATCCCCATCGCGGGCCGTGTAGTCGTGGATCAGTACGAGGCCAGTACACCCAAGCAGCTGATGAGTATTATAACAGAGGTATTCAGCCGGCCGTCCAGTCAGTACGGGGATTGGTTCCTGGTACATGATGCACACGAGACTATTCTCACCACCCAGATGGCTATATGGAATATATCACTGCGCCAGGCGTTGATGCAGATAGCACAGGAGCCGTATGGGTTCAACGCAGTGGCCTTCTCCTACTTCTTTTTGGATGATTTACAAGGGCACCACCAGTCGCCGTTCAAAGTGTTTGGAATTAGCCCGTGGGATGTGGATAACCGCGAGATGATCGGGCCCATTGTAGATACCTTGGCACAGCGTGTTAGGGCATGGCGGAAGACAACGTCTAAAATAGAGCTCAGTACTGCTGTAACAAAGAGAGGCGACACGATTATAACTGATGTGCACTTTATGGGGCGCAAAGTGTACCCGTACAATATGGTCAGTCTCCGCATGTTCCCAGCTCGTATCGGGAAGAAGTCGCATTTAGACGAGGACACCTCCCGCATGTACGTCTTGGATGCCATGTTAGGTTTCATGCCATCCTCACGGGAAAAAATCATGACATCGACGTTCATCTATTAAAGTACTCCATTTAAATATACATACATGTATTTTATTACAGTGGAGAGAACAGATGGTGTTCTCTCACAACCTAAGCAGCATTACCGGTAGATAAAATATTTAGCTCAAACTTAATTAATGAATTGCTCGTGTTTAATAAAGACACGCTAATTTCAATAGAAATTTCAATATTTAAACAGGACGTTTAAATATGTGCCCTATTAACTATAAGTGCCATATTCTGAAACTCTTTGTATGTTATGTGTCTCCGTGTTTTTTTTTGTTAACTCAAATTTGCTGTTTAAAGATGATTAATTGGTGGTACCATTTTGTCTAAAATGAGCTCGTCCATTACCAATTACATTGGGTACAGTAATATACCAGTACTTTATTTTCTCAAATTATTTTGTCACTTAAAAAAAAGGACATGTATAGTCTCTGGTCGCCTTACAAGTGTATTAATTGTGACTGAATGCTACAAGCTAGATTACATTTGTACATAACCCAAATGTTGAGAATTCTATGTGTGTATATAATATATACACACAAAAATGTAAATATTGTTAATATCATTGTCCGTCGGTGATATGTAATGTCAACCTCAGTTTCTCCATCAGTAAAACTGGTGGATTTTGTCTGATTTAAACAGATACATTATGTCTTGTACTACTACTACCATGACTGTCTGCAGACTTAATAACTAATTAACGCAGCAAACCTAGTCTTATTAACCCTTTAAGGACAGCATGTTGTCTTATGATGCACCAACACGGTGCCAACGACTAAGTAGCCAGCACTGCATTGGTGCATCATGCTGATTCCTCAGGAGTGTATCAACCATGTAGGGTTGACATGATGCATGACTGCAGCACTGGCGAGACTTACCCACCAGGGTTGCAGTCAAAAGGCAATATTACATTAAATCACCATGCAATATTAATAATTACATTAAATCACCATTAAAGGGTTTACTCTTTAAAGACTGCATGCCGCTAAGATACGACATTTGGGTGCAGCACTGGCAAGTTACTCGCGAGGGCTGCATTCATGCATCATGAGGTCAGATGCCGTCCTTAAAGGGTTAAGTAATCATTGTCTGATCATAATGTGCTTTATTGAATTCCAATGAAATAATTGACATAGTCAAGTATATCTTCCTATTAGATGTGAGTGGTGTTTTGAGGTGGCCTTCCTATTATCCCAGTAGTGATCATTATGTGGATAAGATAAACTAGTATGATGAATGGTATGCCTGCTTTATATATTTAAACGGAGATGGGAAAGCAGTGGTAGTTAGAATTCAAACTGGGAAACATGGACTAATTAATTTTTTTGATCGAAATAATGTGAATAATATTTTTTGTAAACCTGTTCAGGAAGATGTACGAATCCAGGTCGCTGTATCCTCAACATGTATAATATTAGTACATTTTGAATATAAAAAATACAAATAAAACGGGTGGTTTAGTACATGTATAGGTGGTGAGTGAGAATGCTGTGTTTTTTTTTTAATTTAATAATTGAAGTACTGGCATCCTCTATTATAGAATACATGGCGTACAACGTGTGCATACCATTTTGTACGCATATATATTAAATAGCGAGCGTTAATTTCCTGACTGATGCGCTGGTCGCACGATACTTGTGTTTGATGTACCATTCCATGTGGCGGTATGTGTTATCTAGAACCATAATGAATGCTATCAGATAAGGTATAAATCATGCCCTTTGTCTTTTCACTTTGGACTTTGTGATGACCCCTGGCCCCCAGAAGATAAAATAGCTCCCCCCAGAAGAGCCACACACATAATACTCTCCAAATAGTGTGCTTATTTGGAATCCTTAGTAATTAAAAAAAAATTGGATTTTTTTTATATTTTATATTTTAATTGTTTTTTTTTTTGTTTTTTTTTTTTGGGGGGGGGGGGGGGTTGGTGGTCAAATAAAGGTTTTAAATCATGAGAGAATATCGATCTAGCAATGAATAATTCAACTCGTATGGGAACGTTCAACAATTATGTCACTGTTTTTTGGGACATTTTTTGGACCCACGATCCCTTAGTTACTGTTTTAGACAGTATTTGTATGAGACCAAAATACACACCCATCTCTCTATATATAGTGACGTGATTGTTAAATGTTTCCTATGTTGGCAAGACATTGTGTGTTCAAATCGGCAAGAAAACCAAATGAGTTTACGTGATTTCTTTTAAACGGTTTAGTCAAACTTTAATGTACCAGGTAATCATGATGGGCCGATCCTCCTCAACCCAATGGCTATAGGTTAGAATGAGATGTATGCTTGGGATCGTATATTGTATGGTGGTGTTTCTATTAACCTACTCATGAATAGGCCACCTTATTTTGATAACTTTGATTACGGGCTTTTGAAGCAAATATTTTGGGTTTAGGGATCCAAAAAGAAAAACCCTGCCCTACAGGGGATTTTGTTCTCAAAATGCCCCAGCGGGCAGAGGCAAAAAAAGCATGGAAAATCCCTCCTTTGGACTATAAAATGAAGCATATTTGAGAAATACCCCCAATTTGAAAATTCTAATGTAGAGTGTTCGCAGGTGAACATATACAGGGGTACCTTTCCTCAAATGTGTGTAAAAAAAAAAAAAAAAAAATGCAAAAAGCAAAAAAAAAAATCTGCCGCGGATCCATAATTCAAGTTATCGGAATAAAAAGCCTTAGGCTTCTGTGATACTATGGTTTGGAGCCATTACTATGACAATGAGCTGTTCAGTTAGTTTGATCTGTAAAATTCATCAGTATCGTTAAAAACCTACTCGGGAATCCATCCAACATTGAGAAAATCTAATTACCGGGTAAACCAAAAGTCTAAAAATTAAAGACTTGAGATTTGAGCAATCGTGTTGGTATCATGCAGCTGAAGTCTCCAAGACAAGGGGTTCTAGTTGAATTGTCATTTTTCAGAAAATAAAATATTGGAATAACATGTTTGATCCATTTTGTTTTATTTGAATCTTTTGTAATCTAAGTAGCCTCAGAGGGGGGGGGGGGGGGGGAATCCATGATGCCGATCTATTCATGACAACTGAGCAAACATATGGCAGATTATGTTTTTAAGCATTTATTTCATGAATGGACTATACAGGTAAGAATGATTGTATTTACTTATATACAAGATATGAGGATGAAATGTGAGTGAAGCTGGTAGGTTCGCAGTGTACTCGTAACGTGTTGTTTAACGCATGTACTTTGCACATGAACATTAAATGCCCGATACAGAAAATATGTTTTCAATAATACTTGGGTAAATTAAGTATGAAGATTCTATAATGCAGTTTGCAAATGGGTAACATATATTGCAAGCCTATAGCCCACAAAGCTTGCAGATCTATATAGATTTCTCAGGGCATTTATTTTTTTATAACATACCGAATAATATCTTTTGAAAGATCTGTATAGTCATTAGTTACCATGCAAAACCACTTTTTTTTTTGCATATTTGGAATATGTATAAATCATAAACTATGTTTATTGCATTACCTAAGTTACATCTGTGGCTTCGCCCATGTTATAATACATTTTATCATAATTCTAGCACCACAAAGCATTCAACTGAAACAGTTCTAGTAGTTTGGTATACTTTATACAAAATTGATGGAAAACTACACCAGTCATTATATGGGGCTATACATATATTAAACTATCATCAAACAAATTCTGCTATATAAAAGCAGAATACAGTATGCTTCAGTATTAAAGCTTGCTTGTAAGCATGCAAAATGCTGAACCGCGCGCATCATACATGCGGACATGCTTGTCGCTTACAAATTTTTATCACCATGATCATCTGACTATACTTTTAAAAGTCAACGCGACTGACCGGTCTCAGTCCTCAATGACAAGAGATCCTACAGAAATGCTTCGTCATAAAACCCTTTTTGAGGAGATCAGTAAATACTATACATGCTATTAACAGTGTGGTTTGGGTTCATAAACCCATTATTATATCACCAATGACACTAACGCTGACTCTACGAGTCAAAATGCCCAATGCTTTTCATCCGCTTTCTGTATGTACAATTCATAAGAATGATCCCTTTCTTGGCCCCAACGACACCGTTGATTTGCTTCGAGACTTGATCCTGTAGAGAAAGAAATAATGTATGGGGTTAGGATGAGTAAACTGAATATAGAACCTAGCGTGAATTCCTGAGGTTATACGAGAACTAGAACTCAGTGCAAGTTATAGGAAAATTCCAGGTTTGGAGCTATGAAAGGGTGTTTGGAAGTGTACTACAGTACTAAAGTGCACATTTTCAGCAACTCAGTGCGGGTTATAGGGTTCTCCCGTAGTCTAGGTGCAGGCTATACGAGAGATGCGGGTTATAGGAGGAAATTTCAGGTAATACAACTTAATTAAGAGATGCCCAACCCCAATATAGAATACTGAATGCATCCTTGATGATACTTTAAAGATAAACTATATACCTATGTGTTTAGGCCGCTCCTATCTGAATTTATTTCTTGGATAGTGGGCAGGGAGGGAAGCTTAAGAATGTATCAATTCCATATATTTTATCCTCACATCTCAACACAAGAAAAAGAGGGAGAGAAGGTCCACTTACAATGTCCTCCTGGGTCCGGGCCCTGGGGGCTCGTTCTCGTTCTGCACTAACACGTTGCGCCGTGCAAGTCCCATCTGTCTGTTGCCCTCCTCCGTGGTAATCGATCTGAAAAAGATTCAATCACATATGTTGATTTTCTTTTTGGCAAAGCATATTAAGTTATCACAGTTTATGTGACAGCAGAATTTAAACATCCCTTGCATCTTAAACTACCCCCAAAACTAGGCTTGCTGTCATTGCTGATTCAACATTCAACTGATTTATTTTCTTATTGAACCTATATTAGATTGACTATGCAACAATGTATTAGAATTCTCCAGTGCCGCTGTATGGTATATATCAGGGGTGACAGTGTCCAAGCTCAAACAAAATTGAAAAGTTCAAATGGAGACTCCTGAATACATTTTATCTTTTTGCAAGTAGAGGACTTCGTGACATGAAATAAAATCTTGAAATTAGGGAAAAACTTGAAATTATTCCATTCCTGAAAAAATAATGGATATTTTGTCAATTCATCAATGAGTTGTCAAACCGACCTGCGATGGTGCCTGTTATGTCGGGATGAGGCCTTGGTACTCTTCATGTAGCCTGGTGTACCTGGTCCATTCTTTACTTTGGGTACCGCGCTCTTGTCCAGCATAGACGGGATGCCGAATTTACGCAGAGTCTCCGTTGCCTCAGCAACGCGTCGGTTGTGTACCGTGTGGCGGCGTACATTGGGGTTATCTCGCAGTGGTTGACTTAACATCCGCGATGCCTCTTTTCCATGAACAAACATCTTCCCTGTAGATGCGGAACCTAAGTTGGATCTGAAATGGGAAGGACACTTTATCATTTATGTAGCTAATGACAATATAGAAACATGCGCTGTAGGTTCATACGTTTGGTCCCCTATTACAAGGTAAACTGTTTTGTTTTGAAAGGATGCATATAACGTGCATTATCAGCAGCGATCCCCCTCCCTGTTGAAGAAAAAGAATAGAAGGAAACCATAGGATACAATACTAAAGGAAAACAACATGAATGAGAAAAGTGGCGCCTCATTTTACCCCGGGTTAGATTATAATATATCACAGTACCTAAATAACAAAATCTAAAGATGATGCTTCATCAATTATAGTTTTATTTATCCTGTTATACAAGTGAAATGATGAGGGTTCATTTTATCTTTTATTCCGAATCACCCTTCGGCACCTCTCGGTGCCCGAGGGGATCCTCGGGAGATAACACGTCACTTCCGGCAGTACAGCGAACGCACGAATTCTAATTGGCGGTTTCACGTCGTGCGGGTGAGTAAATGGCTTTTAAAGCTATTTCTTGGATGAATTTGGTTATATAATTCGCGTGAGAATTGTGGGGAATTGTATTGTGGTCATTTTGATATTGGTTTTATTGGGACAAACTGACTAAAAGACTTGTTCTGATCGTTTTCAGTTTTCTGAACGCAGACGCTCTTCAAAGTCAAGGCAGACGCCATTCTCATTCCAAGCCTGCGTGAGTTTCACTAGCATGGAGAGAAGTTCTAAAAGCCCCATGGGCAATTCTGACAAAGACAAAGATGCCCATAGAAAGGGATCTAGTCATGACTCAAGAAAAAGATCCGCTTCGGTGATTTCAAAAGAGTCGAGGAGAAAGAAAAGACGAGCGATCTCAACTTCGCCATCGTCCTCCTCCTCCTCAAGCAGCAGCTCGAGCAGCCGGAGCCGTAGCCGTAGTAAGAAGAAGAGAGCCCACCGCTCTAGATCTCCTTCTAGCTCGGCTTCTAGCCGTAGATCTAGCCGTAGATCTAGATCTAGGCAGAGATCTACCAGTAGAGACAGGAAGCTTCGCAGAGATTACGTTGCTTTTCTGGATTGGAGAAGAAACAACGCAGAAGTTTCTAGAAACAGCCGCGCTCCAAGCATAGCTTCAGAGCGGGCCGTCAGCGTCTCCCCCGCTCCCACTGTCCCAAGGGAATTAATGAGAGAAAATGTCAGAAATAGTCAACCCCCACCACCAGGGACGGAGGATGTTGATTTGGAAGTAGATAGGGCACGCAGTTCCATTGAATTTTGGGCGAGATCTGTCGCAGATTCTGATCGTCAAGACGACGACATCTTGGACGTTACTGATGACGTCACAATTCACAAGTCAGCGTCTGAAGCGCCGTCTGGTGAGAAACAGAAGAAGAAGGAGAAGACCGACGAGAAGGAGAAAGACCCACTCGCCGGCTACGCCTCAGGTACACTCCGTGACCTAATTGAAGGCATTGATCTGGACGAGGATACTACTAAATACGGCCCAGCCGTCTCTGAAGGCTTGTCGTCCACTGTAAACAAGATCTACAAGCGCTACAAGGAGGAGAAAGATGTTAAGAAACTACTCCAGGAATACCCACCTCCAGCTAATGTGAAACAGCTGAAGGTCTCTCTAGTACAAGGTGGTCTCTTCAAAAAGATGACCCCTGTGGAGAAGAACTTGGATAAAAACACCAGAGGGATCCAATCGGCCCTCCATGCTAGCATTACAGCCTTCCTGCCACTTATTCAGTTAGTCTTAGAAAGGGGAGGTGGGGACAAGGACCTCGACGAGGCTGGGAAACATGCCCTCGGGGGTCTAGCTCTGGCGCTTTACACTAGGCAAGCACTCTCAGAGAGGAGGAAGTCAGATCTTTCCAGGCTGTTGGATAAAAATACAGCAGAAAGAGTCATAGCAGCTCCAGACGTCTCAGATCAGCTCTTTGGGCAAGAGGCTAGGGCAGCAGCGGTAGCTGCCAACAGAGAAAGGAAGTTGGTAAACCATATCCTCGCGCCTGAACTCAGGGACGAGAGAGCCAACAACAACAACAACAACAACAAACCGAGACCGGGTGGCTCGGGGGATTACAACCACAACAAGTTCAAGAAGCCCGCTGCTCCTAGAGGCAGGGGGGCACAGAACTACCCTCCCAGGGGGAGGGGTAGAGGAGCTTCATATGGGACAGATGATGTCAACTACCGTAGCCCTCTGGAGAACTCCTACTCTGCCCAGAACTCTGGCAACGGCTCCTCCTTCAGAGGCCGTGGTGGCTTCAACAACACCAGGGGTCGGGGAAACGGGCAGCCGGGTCGGGGAGGCTACAACCAGAACCGGCCCAACAACAACAGACATTAGGTGAGGTGAGTTCCTTTGAGTCTGAGCTTATACAATCGATTGTTCATACCCCTGACATGTTCTATGCTGGCCAAGTGAAGAATTACCTACCAGAGTGGGGAGAGGTAACTTCAGATAGCTGGATTTTAAATGCAGTAGAAGGGGTGTCTATACCTTTCATAATAACACCAATTCAGCTAGCGGTACCTTACCCATATAAATTGGGAAAGGAAGAAAGGTTAGCAGTAGATGAGGAAGTTCTTAAATACTTAAGAAAGGGTATTGTGGAGCCGGTAGAACATGAGCCAGGGGAATGGATATCGAATGTATTTGTACGCCCTAAACCAGACGGGTTCAGGGTCATTCTTGATCTAACACAATTAAACAAATGTGTAGAGTATGAGCATTTTAAGATGTTTTCTCTAGAAACAGCCCTTGACATGGTACAAGGGGGAGAGTACATGGGATCAATTGATTTAAAAGATGCTTTTTACTCATTCTTGATCACGCCACAACACAGGAAGTACCTGAAGTTCAGATGGAAAGATAAGCTTTACCAGTTTAGGGTCTTGCCAAATGGATTAGCTTGCGCCCCTAGAATCTTTACAAAACTACTAACACCAGTGTTTGCTAAGGCCAGGGAGGCAGGATGCCATTGTTTTCCCTACATTGATGACTCGTTCATCATTGCAGAGACGGAAGATCAATGTAAAAGATCTATAGTCCTTTTGGTAGAAGCTCTAGATAGGCTGGGGTTGGTGGTTCACCCACTGAAGTCAGTTTTCACACCGACAACAACAGTCAGGTTTCTAGGGTTTGAGATAGACTCGGTCAACATGTGGGTCACTTTGCCCAGGGACAAGGTACACAACATGCAGAAATTGATTCAGACAGTCTTAGAGGGTCCTACCACTATCAGACAGGTAGCTTCTTTGATAGGGATGATGATAGCCTATAGCAAGGGCATTGACTATGGGACGGCACATCTCAAGGGTCTGGAAAGGTGCAAGAACCTGGCGCTGGTTTTTTCTCAGGGTAATTTCGAGTGTGAAATGACTCTGAGTAAGGAGGCGCTCAGGGACATACATTGGTGGTCAGAACACATACTAGACTCAGTGAGGTTGATCAGGGGTGACACCCCAGATTTACTACTTTTCACTGATGCAAGTCTCCAGGGTTGGGGAGCCTACTGTGAGAAAGCAACCATAGGGGGTAGATGGCTGGGGGATGACCTCAGCCACATTAACGTGTTGGAACTCAAGGCAATCTATTTTGCTTTACTTAGTCTAGTAAAGGAAGAAGGTGTCCTGATTCATGTAAAGACAGACAACACCACTGCCATGGCTTATGTCAACAAGCAGGGTGGGGTTAGGTCCCCTAGATGCCAATACATAGCGACACTTATCTGGGGTTGGGCAGAGAACACCAACAACTGGATTAAAGCATCTCACATACCGGGTATTCTGAATGTGGAAGCTGACACTGCCTCTAGATTGTTTAATGACAACATAGAGTGGGAACTGGCCCCTAGGATATTTGGGAAAATATGCATTAGGTGGGGGGAGCCTGAGGTAGACTTGTTTGCTACTAGAGCAAACAATAAGTGTGAGGCCTACTGCTCTAGATACCCTGATCCTACATCCACATGGGTGGATGCATTCTCAATACCTTGGACTGGACTTAATGCGTATGCATTCCCTCCTTTCAGATTGATCCTGCGAGTCATCAGGAAGGCGCTACAAGACGGGGTGAGACGACTAGTGCTAGTCACTCCAGACTGGGCATCCCGTCCGTGGTTCTCTCTGCTGAGTCAGCCCGCGGTCAGACAGATGAGAATCTCACCAAAGAGAGGAAATCTAAAGAATCCGGGAAGAGAGGACAGATTCCTGGAAAAGTCAGGACTGATCATTTCAGAAATATTCGTCAGAAGTTAGTCTTGGATGGTTGTGACAAAAAGACAGCAAAGTTCCTACTTAAAAGTTGGAGACCAGCGACGAAGAAAACCTACTCTAACTATTTGGACAAGTGGTTGTTGTTTTGTGAATTTTATGGGGTTGAAACTTGGAAGCCGACCACCTTTCAGGTTTGCAGATTCCTGCGTCTATTGTCAGAGCTTAACCTATCGTCAGGCTCTGTGAATGCAGCTAGGAGCGCTCTGTCTGTTCTTCTACCAGTGTTGGATAACGGACTGACAGTGGGTAAGAACTATTGGGTTTGTAGGGCAGTTAAAACAGCCTACTTCATGAATCCTCCAGTCCCTAGGTACAGGGGATTCTGGGATGTCACACCAGTCTTCAGACTCTTTGAAGCCTGGGGTGACAACTCAGGATTGAGCCTGAAACAATTGTCACAGAAGCTGGTGACTCTGTTCCTCCTCACGTCAGGGCAGCGTGGACAAGCTACCCTGGCGCTGGATCTGCGCCATCTAATATGGTCAGACCAGGGGGAGGCAGTCTTCACTCTAACAAAACCCATGAAGACTGCCAAGGTAGGGGACCCCCTACCGGTAATCACCATCAAACCATACATCATGAAGCGCTATGTGTGTGTGGTAGATGTGCTGAGGGAGTACCTACGTAGAACAGCACCCTTGAGACAACAGGAAACAAGGTTGTTTATCTCATTCAGGAGACCCTACCGGTATGTCACTAGAGACACAATCTCCAGGTGGGTCCTCCAGGTGTTAGCAGAGGCTGGAATTGACACAGAGGTGTACAAATTGCACTCTACTAGAGGGGCCTTTACGTCGGCAGGGGCATCTCTTGGACTCTCGGCGGATGTCTTGATGAGGCATGGATCCTGGAAGGCACAGGAATCTATGGCAAGGTTCTACAACAAGCCCATTGACAGACCCACTGTCACAGTCGGGGAAGTTATCAGAGATGAACTGGCTTAAGACCAGACGGGACTAGTGTTTGACTTCTAGTTACAATTGTGAATTAAGAAACAATTGTAAAATGCACACAAAAATAATTTGTTGAGATTTAAAAATCGACATAGTTACTTTAAAAACTTGCTGTCATAAGTGTATTACTACGCAGTTGGTTTAGAAATAATTGAAATGTTTAAAAAATTCAATTTGAGACGAGTTAGGAAATCCTTGAGAAGTATCCTACGGTCACGTTGATTCCTACTGTTGGAAATTAAGGAAATCAGACAGAGTATTCATGGTCCCAAAAGAATGGACAACTATTTGATATTACAAATCGTAATATGGTATTATTATTGTATATGCTACAGAGACAATTACAATAAAAACGAATACTCATATCTATTTGTTCAGAACTTTTTATTGATCAGAGAACATCATTGAAATTTTCTCTAGATAAAATGAACATTAAAAAGTAGAGGATATTATAAAATTTCAATATATGAAAATATTTCTAAAAAAGGAAAATATTAAGACTTTATTGAATAACAATATCCAGGAATACATAAACAAGAATAGGGTGGCTAATAGAGATACGCTTTAAAGCACACCAATCACATACGGGTACAGTTACTTCATAGCTTTGAAGATCTCCCGAGGATCCCCTCGGGCACCGAGAGGTGCCGAAGGGTGATTCGGAATAAATAGTTATCCGAATAACTTACCAGTTGTGAAGGAGAACTGGTGTTCCGAAGAGGCCAAGGCACCTCGTGGTGCCCTTGGGGGTCATAGGGCCCACCACACCTCCCAAGACCAGCTAGGTTGTATGCACACAATTTAGGGGTCTTCTGATGTAATTTTATTTAGGTCGTTAGAGACCTTTATTCATGCGAGGGGATTATTGGGTTAACTCAGCAACTGTCCCCTTTCATGCGCCCGCTTTATAGTACTGCCGGAAGTGACGTGTTATCTCCCTATGACCCCCAAGGGCACCACGAGGTGCCTTGGCCTCTTCGGAACACCAGTTCTCCTTCACAACTGGTAAGTTATTCGGATAACTATTTATAAATGGTTACCACTTATATGTAAATAACTCAGTCAAGCCTGTAAATAACGTTATTGTTAATGTGTGCACAAGAATGCATCTTAATATTAGCGTAAATTCCCGTGTATAACCCCCAGTGCAGGTTAACACAATTTCAACGTTGGGAGTGCCGGTTATACACAAGAACGGTACATGTATTTGAATGTAGAATTAATCAGATCCCCAATATATTTTATGAGGGTTTCCCACGTTAGGCAGGCATGTTAGATACAAGGTATGGATTATACAAACGAATTTACAGTATTAAATTTAGTTATCAGGAGCAACAATAAACATAATTAAGCAACATGAAAATCTGGACCAAGGACTCAAATTAAAACTGTAAATTATTGTATATCGCCTTACCGAGATGGGCGATTTCGTTGCCTACAGAGGAAGCATGAGTATTAGAACGGGAAAAACATCTACGATGTAAAGATGATGATGTTTAACCCATTGTGGGCTGCATGGTGCTTTAATGTGCTATGCTCTTTGTCTTCATGATGCATGAATGAATCCCTGGATAGTGACTACATGTAGTCTGTCCACTCACCTGGGCTGCATTCATGCATCATGCAGAGTGCATCAACCATTTATGGTCGGCATGATGCATGAATGCAGCCCTGGTGAATTACCCACCACGACTACATTCATGCATTATGCCGACCAAACAGACACAATACATAGTGAATCTCTATACTGTCCCCTTTTAAGGCTTAAAGCTGGGCCGTCAGGGAAAATAAGCTCAGGATTTTCCATACATAGACCAAAATAACAGTTCCACGGGAGGGAAGCAGTGTTTGGACAGGGGACCATGAGCATTGTCCAGCTACAACATATTCACCCTATCTTGTGCCTGTAAGAGCTGAGCTCCCAGCCCTTAAGAGCCCTCTTGTGAATCAAAACTGAACTATATCCAAAAGTGCTTTTGGCCTCACTTCAAGCATGACGGTCAAGCTTTAAGTAAAATCAACTTCAAAATGCCTACCTGATGAGATTACTGGCGGGGATATTGTCCCTGCTGGCGAGCGGGGAGCGGGGCGGCTGTTCAAACTGCAGCTGCTGCACACGGGTGGGGGCCGGCGACTTGACCACGTCTGCAAAAGATAGCAAGCCTGAAATAGAGAGAAACACATTATGTGGTTTCACTCTTTCTTATCTCTAATGAATCATGTAATCTGATACCTTTATCATTTAGTATTGAATCAAGGCCAGACATCATTGAGATCATTATTAGTAAGTATCTCAAATGAAATTTACTTAACAGAATCAAATACGTTAGATTCGGTAGATAAAGTGAGGTGAAGGTATTTCATATTCAAAAAATTAAAAAAAAATTAAATTAAAAAAACTGCTGAAGGAATTAGTACACTGCAAGTGAGGGTATCCAGAATAGTATAGGATCTGATGGGAACTCATTTTTTATTACCTAAAAATGCATCAGTTTTTATGTAAAATCTTCTACTAGTATTGAACTTACCTGAAGGATCTCGGCAGTTTGGTTGCCCAAAGTTCATGGCTCTCACTACTGAATCATTTGGCGGTGTGTTCTCATCGTTCTGCTTGGATTTGGTGATGGTAGCGCTGCCGTGAACAAGTTTTGTGACGGTGTTACTTCTGGGCCCAGATGACACCTTTGTTACCGTTTCACCCCCCGACAGCGTAGGTCTGCATTTTGTCACCGTACCAGTATTGAACACATCATCGGGCGTATCATTCACAGTATGCGGTCTTCTCGGAGTACCGACGACATGGCTATTTACAAGTTCTGGCTCCGTTACTTGGGGAGGCGATATGGCAACCGGAAGGGGGAGGCCTCTGGAATTCACTGCTCTGATCACAGCACTGTCAATGACTACGGTACTATCTAAGCTAGGATGTGAGTAGGGTAATGTTGGGGCTGGACCCAGTACAATGGTACTGTCCATGAACCGTTGTACTGATTCCTCGAGTTCACTATTACTGCGCTGTGGTTCAACATAGGGTTGGCTACTCGCGACAGGCACCAGCCCAGGACCGGGCTGCTGTGTAGGGTAGAGCGCTGGTTGGGGCATGTTATGTGCGCTACGAGGATCGGTTTGTTGTTGTTGTTGTTGTTGTTGTTGTGTTTGTTGTTGTTGTTGTGGTGGTGGTGGTGCACCACCCCCACATCGTGCTACCGGCGGGTTGACGACTGGAGACGGCTGAAGCGGAAACACTCCATCCTCACTCGTGAAGCTTGCATTTCTAGCACTATTCCCCCCTAACGGAGGGGAATTCCCATTTCCTGCAAACAGTTTCTGCGCTGGGCAGGCAGTTTCGGGAGAGTGGGTATTGATTGTGACAGAAGACTTGGCCGGTGTTGGGATGTTGCTCTGACCTTTGCGTGCGGACCGCGGGGTGCGCCTCCTCCTTCTAGCACTAGAGGGCGTCCCCGATGATGAGTTCTTGTAGTTCGGTGTCTTGGACGGGGCGGGTACAGAAGGCTTGTGATGTGGCGTCTTAGAGGCTGGATATGAGGCATGATTAGAAAAGGTTTTGAATGGATATCTAAAATGCTGACACATGCTATGTGTACATAAATTCATGTGCATGCTCATTTTTTTCCCTCCTCACATGGTGTTTGTTAGATTAGGCCGTTTTATTTTGATAACTTGGATTACGGATCCGCCGCCGAGATTTTTGGCATTGTGCAAAAAAAAAAAAAGTTTTTTTGTTTTTTTTTGCCTTTCCCCTCAGAGATTTTTTGAGAATTTTACCCAAAAAAATTAGATTTTTTCAAGCCTTTTTCTTTTTTTGCCTCTGCCCTTCGGGAAATTTTGTGATCTGGTGCCCCCCGTAGGACAGCTTTTTTTTTTTTTTTGCCTCTGCCCTTCCAAAAATTTGGAGCCAAAAGCCCGTAATCCAAGTTATCAAAAAAAGGTGGCCTTAACAATTAGCTTAAATTTCCAATGCTATAAAAATGAATACGGTTTGTCTCGTATCCTTTGAGAACAGGAGCAAAATATAGTAAACCATGCCTGGTATTTATTTTTCGGTAGCAGCAATTATGCCACAAACTCTCTATCCTTTCAGATGATGCCATGACGATTCATGGTTAATAATCAAACTGCAAACAACTATGATACTCACGAGTAATGGGAGCACCCATTAGAATGGGGAAGTCCAGGAGTGTGACCAAGTCCAGGTCGCTACAGTTTTGTCCCGGTCCTGGGGTGACTGGTACATTGATGCCGTGGTCCTCCCCAGCCCCGAAGCTCTGGTCGGCCCAGGCCACCGACCGCTCCATGTTCTGACAGGCCATGTGCTGCACCGTCTCAAACTGCTCCATCTCCTTGTAGGAGGCCAGGTTGTGGCCTTTAATCAGCATGTACTGACTGTAGACGGTACGCAGCAGCTGCGTGTTGAACCTATGGGAGGAGAAGAAGTGGCAAATATCAGATTCAGTCTTCAGTGACAAAGATACAATAATTTGTCCATTGATTTAAAAAATGTGAAATTATTTTCGTTGTTATTCTTTTTCTTAATTTTTTTTTTTCTCTTTAGTATCTTAAGTAATCTTTTAAGTGTGTGTGTGTGGGGGGGGGGGGGGGGGGTATGTAAAGCACCGTTGCCGTTTGCTATACTCTAATACGGTTTTGATATCTTCAATCTAGCCATAAATGAACTCCCTCGCTACAGCTGTTGTTTTTTGTTTTTTTGTTTTTTTTTACCATACACACTGGAGTGCTCAGAGCAGCAGAGTACTTACTTCTCCATGGTATGAGCCTCCCGCTCCTGGGCTCTGCACAGCTTCTTCAGGTACTTGGCCTGTCGTCGCCGGTCACGGAGCTCCACCTCCAGGTGCCGCGACCGCAAGTTCTGATCCAACGCCTGAGTCCAAAGGGGAATTGGTAGAGATTTGATAGACATTAATGTTTTGTCATCCAATATAATCGGGCAGTGTTTCTTCACTAGCACTAATACATCGAAAAGCGCCCAATCTTTGATTAAACCCATGCTCTGAATCCTTTATCTTTTGATATGCGAAAAGTAACAGATAGCAGTTACAGGGTTTCCATACAAGGATTTTTGGGAAAATTTTACCTCTCGGGAATGGGTACCCGGGACTTATTAAAAAATTTTTTTTTTTTTTTTTTTTTTTTTTTTTGATGATAAAGGAGAGGATCGGAGAACACCTCGGTTGCATCAAACGCAACAAAGGTAAAAATGAAGTGTACAAACACTTCAACTCCAAAGGCCATACAGGGAGAGAAGATGTGAGTGTACACATCCTGGACTTTATCTACAGGCATCCAGCCAGCCGAGAAGGTGGCCGCCTGCGAGATAAACTGGAGTTCGGATGGATACATCGTGTCAAGAGTACTTCCCCATTCGGCCTGAACACAATGGACAACAAGTATGGTTGATCAGATTAAAGCCGGAAGGATCCTGAAAAAATCCTGAAAGCCCAAATGCCACGTCGGAAATTTTTTTTTAATAAGTCCCGGGTACCCATTCCCGAGAGGTAAAATTTTCCCAAAAATACAGTGCTTAGTTAATCTGCTCAATCCACTACTTCCTCATCACAGCGTATTGCCACCCCTGAAAACCCTCCGGTAGCTACTGGAGGTACCACAGCTTAACAGCTAATAGGACCGCAGGTTTCACCTGATGAAGCCCCTGGAGGGCCGAAACCCAGACTGACCCGGTATTACAAGACTGTACCACCGGGAACCAATTCTTAGACCTTATTCCCATCTAAACCCCACACCTATATTGAAGTTTACTTCAAATACATAGGCTATAGTATTGTGTGAGACCACCTGAGGGAGGTTTTAATTTTCATACTTACACAACACTATAAGGGGAAGGTACCTTATATAGAGACTATGGCAGTCAATATATAAACACCAACTCCAACAGGTATAGATCTATAATGTGTCCTCCCTAGAGGGGAGGCTAGTTTCTACACACATTAAACATCTAAGCTGCACTCTAGTAAACTTACCTCTAGAGAACAGCAAATACCCAGGACCTGGCACACTATCTCCACCTAGTGGAGAACCCAGGAACCCACTTTAGACCATGCACCACACTCCCACATGGTGGGCAGTGGAGCAACTAGGTTTCTAATACCCCAGCGTGGGGATTAGAAACCGGTGGTCACCTGAGAGGATGTAGCCAATCGTGAGAGAGGCACCACATCCAGTTTCTAGTTACCCCAAACCCTTATAAGGAGAGGGGATCTAGAAACTTCAGGCGGGAATCAGATTTGTTATGAGGCCCATCCAATCACAGGGCGGGGATTCATAACAACTCTAACCAATCAGGGGAGGGATGCAGGGGTATATCACCACTGCGCGCTCCTTGGTCTAATTGGTCTGTGGTAGTGAGCGGATCACCGTCATACATACATTTTTCCATACAAGGATCCCCTGACCAAAAATACCCTTTTTCCCCCCTGACCATTTTTACTGAAAGCCTGGGTGCTGTTCAATTTGACTTAGATTTACCTCGACAGTACCAGTTTTGTCATTTATTTGCTTCTTTTTTTTTCTTCCATTTTTCCTAGCTTTCCCTCACTCACTGCAAAATGTCTCTTAGGGAGTGATCATTTTTTAAACAACAGGGTCTTTCCCTGACACTGTTTTGCCCCATACGTTTCGCTGACCCGTGACAACTGCATATTCATAGACTGACATACCTCAGCCAGGGCGTTGTTGGGCCTGCTCCTCTCCATCTCCTCCTCCACTTGTTTCAGCCAGGCCGCATTGTCAGCCATACGCGTCTCCTGGGCCAGACGCCGCTTCTCTATGTTCTGTCGCCGCCGCTCTGCCCCCTTTATACCGCGCCGTAGACACTGGAAAATGAAATGTAAAAGACTTTTACATTTTAAAGTAAGACGTCTTACCAAAGTGGGGCATCAGCAACCTTTCAGACACTTATATATATATGTATGTTAATAGGTTCAGATGGTGGAGGCTTTGCCTATTAGAAAGTGGCATTCTCCAGAAGCAAGACATTTGTTTACATTGAGTTGCTTCACTTAAAGGGGGGCTAGCACGGATCGTAGCAAAGATGGGTACCTGCCCATAAAGCGCAGCAAAACGACCGGGAACTAGCGGACCGTTAGCGGCGCCCTGATTAGTCAATCGGTGGTCACGTGACTTGCTAAGGCGGGTAGTCTTAGCGGTGCTAGCCGCCCTTTAATGTTGAGGTGAAAACTGAGCAAGAGCCTTTTTTAAAACGATTTATTTATTAAAGTGAGAACTGAGGCCATTTTCAGATGCAATAACACTAATGAAATTGAATTGTTTGTTTGTTTGTTTGTGTAGTTTAACGTCCCACTGACTATGCAGGTGAGACTTAGGCCGCTTTAAAAAAATTATCAGCTTTGCGGATACTTTTCTGAAAAAAGTGGTGAGGGCGGGAGGCTTTTTATTTTTATTTTTATTTTGTTTTTGGTTGATGAGGGAGGTCCTTTTTTATTTTTATTTACTCAATATTGTTTCTAATGTACTATTTGTATATATTCCCATACAGAAATCCAGTTGTTAACCATGTAATTGATATGCCCTAATTAAAGGCATAGAAATAAGGAATAATATGCTACTTAAATTATGTTTCTACACCAAATAATAGCTGAGATATGAAGTTCTTTTTTTTTGAGGGAGCATTTTTTCAGTTGGTGCGGATTTTAAGATAATTTTTTAAGGAAAAATGGAATAAAAAGCAGTGATGCGGCCCCTTCTAAGTGATGCGGGCGGTGTCTGTAAAGCTGATAATTTTTTTTAAGTGGCCTTACTCAAGTTTCTTTTTTTTTCACAAGTTAAAAGGTAGGATGATCGTATCCAGGATGATCGAATCTATGAGATGAGCCAAAAGATAGAAATCCAGAGGCAACACTCACCGTTGATCACTATGTCTCATAAAAATCACAATACAAAATAGCTTCAAAATGCAAACATTAGTTTATTACCTCGGTGACTTCGGTCTCGTTGGGCACGATGAGGGTGATGCGGGTCAACATGAGCTGTTTGCGGTACACCTTATACTGCAGGTCCCGGCAGGACGACTCCAGCTCCAACATCTCCTTACGGATCTCTATACGGGCCTTGAACACACTGTCCAGGGACGTGAACAACCTGCAAACAGCCAGCAGAACTCTGTCATTAAACTGTGATGAAAATGAGTCTCACCAGATCGATACAGATTCAAAATCTATGACCAAATGACGTTTATGAACACGTCTACCAAGAGACACCCCCTGCGGCAGCATACCCCACTATATTGGAAGAAACCAAACATTGAAATACAGATTAACCTTCAAAATCTTTCATCCTTGTTTAGTATGTAGCTGTTGGCTATTCTAAGATAGACATCGGCTATGAAAAACTCCAGATTCGAAAATAGGTTGTTCAGAAATTACACTTTATTCATTCTGACATACGGCTCGTAATCATACAGACGGATAGCAATAATCAAATAGGCTTCTGAACACCAGTGGTCATATGAACATACAGGAGGTATACGCTCACGGTCTAGTACATAGTTCCCGAGTTCCAATGCTCTCTTCCATCTTGGTTAACTCCTCTTGGGACAGACTCCCCCGTAGGGAGTTCTGTACCCGGAGTTGTACACCAGTGCGTCTATCTCCTCTAGTTCCCCCAGAGGGTAGAACAGAGAGAGACGCAGGGTGACCAAGGTGGAAGCAGCGACAGGACTAGGCCTAAAAGGTACAACAGAGTTCGGGGAAGCTCTGTTGTGGAGCAGCCAAGCTGGCCGAAGTGCGCAGCAAGACTGGGTCCTCGATTAGCAGAACTCCAGGTCTTATGTACTGGTCGTTATGTAATTCTCTCCATTACTCGTAAACACTTGAGTTCCCGAGGAACTCCGGGTAACCACGCGCCGGTGCATCCGAGCCGACACTGTACCCGAGATATGTCGGGTGACACGTGGCGGTCACGGCTCAATGCACATAACCAGGCCGCGCTCCACCATTCCTCAGGTGGGCTTATATAACCTTATACTCGGCAGTAGACAGGAGTGCGGCCTGGATACACGACAACACATATACCAAATATAACTCCAACTGGTTCCCTAGAAATAGTACAGCGGCGACCCACTACACTACCCCCCTTCAGACAATATCACAGCGTCTAAATAGCAGCACTAAGTGCAGTATTATTATACTACCTTAATACAAATGACAAATTTTATCTCCAAACAACCCAAAAAACAAATATATTGTCTCCAAACATATACATAGTGGAGGCAAGCGTAACTCTTTCTATTAGAACCACTAATATATTTCTTGGGTATCATAGATATGTATTCATCCTTTTTGATATTAACGTCAATCATATCAACCATCAGGATCCAGTTACACAATAATCGAGTATAATCCTTCAATAACAGTCATGGTTTATGGGACTAAGAGGATAAACTCCACACAGCCAGTCAAGCCCTATAAAACAAACTTGACTATATATCATAAAAAAATATATAAAACCTTCAGGACACATTTATCGCATACTAACCATGTCTCATCGAAAACGATTTGTTACAACAGGTATCGTATACATACAGATCAAATATGAGCACTTCTCCTTAAAAGTTACCAAGTTTTAGTACAAGACATATTGGAAACAAAAAAAGGTGGCAAGTGTCGACTTTATAGTAAACCTTGACCCAACCCGTCTATATGAATAGACTCACTCGCTTTACGTGCCAGAGTAAGGTTTGAAAGATCAATATTTTTGGAATAAATGAACATATAGCGTAGATCCGGTAAATGCAGTTTTCAATCCAATCAAGGTCTCCAAAACCTTATGCACCATGGTCACATGGGTGTCTTCACACAATAATACAAGTGACATTCTCCATATAGGAATACCGTAAGCAATCAGATCTAATGTTGGCGTAACATATTTCAACGATTCAGGGAGAATTAGTCTCCACACTTAGTTCAAAGATCAAAAACGCAGCAAGCTGAAAAATAGAATGACCCGGCTCCTCACTCGATACCTTCCTTCTGAAAGTAATCAACGGGAGCCTACAGATCTCCATAACAACTTACGCAATTTCCACTCTCAGTACCTGAATAAATTTTGCGTTTTTCAGGTTCATTGATATGTTATTACCACAGATCTACACATAGTACGAATGTAGTCAAGCAACTTTTCATCTCAGTAGGTATCATCAGGATCCAGTCCCTCATACCTTTACTCATTGGACGGTTAAATCTGAGTATCACAATCGGCATACAATAATCATACCTATAGCATATGTCATCAACTCAAACAGAACCCGTTTCACAAATACTGTCTTATGGCAAAAAAATATAGAACACTCTTTGGTGATGGTTTTAACAGTTTCATATATAGCGATAACTGCAAACCTAGATCATATCAAAGTCTTTTCATAAATAGGTGATAATGATCCACTGTTCTTGTCATCTCAGTCTTTTATAAATATATATATCTATCTAGTCATCTTGTGACTTATAGTCTATAGTATAAAGCATCATATGATCCGTGGTGTACTAACAACCCCACTACTGCACCAGTTCAACCTTGATGACGACACATGGTAGAGGTTCCATATATGCTGCAACTGGGAATGTTTTTATGACTCGTCACTCAGCAAAAGTTCTTCGTTTCTGGACACTGGAGACATACATTCACTAGGTCGATTGTCACTCATCTCAATGGATATGTCCATCCCAAACCTTAGCTGCGAAGCGTCAGGGTCAGGACCATGCATTTGAGCACCCATAGCTACATTCGCCATGGATACAGGAATGTCCAGGGTAGATGGACGATGGTTCCCAGACATAGAACCAGTCGTCACAGGTAGGTCCATTGGAGGATCCACCATCATGGATTGTTCGAGTTCGTTTTCAGGAGCCATAAGCGCCTCAGCATCACGGATAGACAGACGTAAGTCAGCCTCTGCAATTGCATCGTTCAGCTCCATCAGTATCTGAACCGCCTCTCTAGTCTCACTTTCCGTTATCTGGTACGGTGACTGACAAGAGGTGGTGTCGAGTATTGGTGTTGAGACAGGAGTCGAGTTATGTGACTCTGTCTGCAGTTCATTCACCACCATCCTCGCTAGAGCGGACACCCCGGCTGGAGTATCCATAGTCTCAAAGGAAGACACGGTTGTGTCCACCCCCATGGTAGTATACTGCATCGTCCTAGCATCAGACGACACAGAGGTAGACGTCACAGCAACAGGTGTCACCGAGACTGGTGACACAGGGACAGACGTCACAGCCACAGACGTCACAGGAACGGGTGACACCGGAACAGACGCCACAGCAACGGACGTCACAGGAACAGGTGACACCGGAACAGACGTCACAGCCACGGACGTCTTAGGAACAGACGTCACAGGAACCAACTCCGATGACCCACAGGCCATGGAGGTGGCAGCCACGTAACTGCAGTCGGCCAGGTGCGTCTCATCTTCTGTAGATGGAGGTGGAGGACTCCTAGGGGTATTACTAGCCCTGGAGTCAGCTCTCAACCTTTGTGCGTATGCATCACCGTCAAATCCTAAGGGAAGAGGGGCGGAACCCCGTTCAACCCTGTACACACTCTCGTCGTACCAACTTGACAATGGTATCTCATAGCAATCCTCAAAGAACTCAGCCAACTCTTCATAGAAGTCATCGTTCTGCTGAGCTTCCTTTTTATAGCTAGAAAATTCTTCTGTTAGACCACCAATTTCGTGTTCCAACTTCCGAATAATTTTGGTTTTTAGACTTATTTCAGTCCTGGCAGCAGTTAGCTTATGTTCAGCAGAACTGACCATATCCTTACTGCGATCCAACTTGACTTTGAGATCATCAATTAAAAATTGACTTTCCATACGAGATTTTTCAATGTTCAATCTCAAATCATCTACTATTCTGCTAGAGGTTGCTACCATGTCATCTCGTTGTCCCAACTGTCTTTTGAGGGCTTCATTCTCCTCAGTCATTTTGGACATTTTAGATAGGAGTTCTGCTTTAGCAGTCTCCACTTTCTCTAATTCGGCCAAACGACTTTCTTTTACCAATTGCTCAGCTTGAGCCCTAGCTCCTTGCAGAGCTAGTTGACAAGCGAGATCCAGTGTGTCAAATGAACTTTTCAGTCCAGTGACATACTGTTCTTTCAGAAGATTCCTGATACTTACATTCTCAGGGTGATCAATATCACCAGTCAGCTTAGGCAGGGGGACCGACTCCAAAGAGATATCTTCCTCACCCACTCCAGGTGATGGAGAGTTTAGTGAGAGACCCCCCATACAGGTAGATGGTGATGGAACGGAGGATAGTCTGCGACCAATCTCCTGTTCCTTCCTCATCTCTGTTTTACTTGATTGAACCCTGCCTGTGGGTGGGGTGAATTTCTGGTCCACCCAATCATCTCCCTCAGATTGAAAATCAATCGTTCTGTAGATCATTTTAGATTTGGAATCCTCTTTCCCACTTACTGACTCTATCTTCCCTGTTACATACCCTTGACTATCAGTAGAAGTATTTTCTGTTTTTAATATCTTCCTTGACACTCCCGGGTTCCCTCTAGCTTCAGAGATTGTGGTAGGAGGTATTACCTCCTCTCCCACAAATACACAGTCATCCTCCTCCTCTACAGGAGAAGCCAACAGGTCATTTACCATTTTCTCCTCTAAGGCTAGCCTTGGGCTAACAGCAACCCTCGGTAATGTTCCGCCAGAGCCCTCCTTGTTGGATTCAGTAGTGTTCCTACTAAACCCACAGGAAGACCCCGGAGCACGTCTTTTGGTTGGGGTAGATCGGCCGTCAGGTGATGAGTCCAACTCAGCAGAAGCTGAGGACTCCTCTGAACCTGTGGTCCGCATCTCTCCTAAGGTAACCGAGACAGGAGTGTACACTCCATGGTCCACAGTTTTACCTTCAGACAGCATTTTACCTTTAGGCGGAGTGGCCAATTCCATTTTACTACGATAATCAGAGGCTTTCTCTGGAAAGTCCTGAAGGTAGTATGGCCACGCCTTTCGATTCAACCACAACCTTCTCGGGTTATGGTTAAACACTAAGGTGTATGCCAACCCCTGTGGTACCCTCACACACTTTTCTCTGTCCGTGAGTCCTAAGGCCTCCGGACTATTCTCGAGAATGTCTAGATTGGACATGGCAGTTTCAGCCTTCATATGGTGTACATCCACTAAATGCCTTACCATACAACCCTTTCTAGATGTGCTGAAAGGTTCACCATCTTTCATACATTTAACTGAGCGATTAGGCCTGGCCCGGCACTGCCACATCATTTTGGAGTGCGCGTGGAACTCCACTAGATGTCGTGCGAACTGGTACAGGTCCAGATACTCAGCTATTGGATTTCTATCCATACACTCATTGAATGGGCATTGCCCCGAACCTATTCTCCAACCTCTACCAGGTTTATAAGTAGGCATACCTGGCGGGACAAATGTCATCCACGCCCATTTCAACCGGTCTCTATCTTCGTTGGAGAGGTCGGCAGCCCTGTATGTCCCCATACTTTGCTTTATAACCTCATCCCAGAACTTGTAAGCTTGATGTGCTGCTGAACTTAGTATATTCTAACCACCACTCCAAATCCCTTTCCGTATCTTCGTAGGATGGTAGCCTAGCTCGGCTCCCCATCTCCCCAGTAACCTCCCCTGTATAGGGTCTGGACTTGGAATTATCGGAAGGAGGTCTGAATAGTTTAGTACATTTCCTCTCGTTGAATTTGTCCAACTGTTGGATATATGCCCCCCTGCATATCTTACTCCCGGGAATCACGTCATCTGGCTTAAATTTCTCAAATTTTGCTGCTAACTGCATCACTGCCATAGTTGGAATACGTTCCGGAGTTGACTGTGCAGGGGCATCCCAATCGGGTACAAAGTTACCATGCACCGGATGTAAACCATCCGCACGGTCATACGACATAGCACCCCACGGAGCACCCACTGGCATGTCACTGACCGGGTACACCGGTATCCCGGGCATATTCGGGTCAGTCCGGGTCACTCCCGAAGTAGGTGGTGACGCAATATTCCCAACCTGGAACAAGGGAAATCCCCCGGCCTCGAGTCCTTTTAACCCCGGCCCTGACACGAACCCCCTAGCTTGCGCCACTGATAAACCCATATCTACCAGTTTCTTAACATGTTCTCCCCGAGCTAGGAGATACTGTGTGGTTTTAACCTTTTCAGCTCTCCTTATCTCCGAGATATTACTGTGATTTCGGCGTTTCACACCCCTATTCTTCATCTTAGCTGGTGGATGATACACAAATTTAGGTAAATCTGCCTCCCGAAATCGTTTTGGAAGATCATACTCGACCGGAGCTGTTGACTCCAGGTCCCCCAAAGCTAACAACTCTCTCTGTTCCTGCGACAGAGGGGAAACTTCCGTCGAGTGACTCCTTCTATGGGAGTCTCCCGACGGATAGTTATCCGCCATGATAACTACACAGAGGGCGGCCCAGAGGAGCCCACTCTTAAAATGAGCTTAAATGAGTAGTAAAATCAGGAAAATTGTTACAAATGTGTCCTCCTGTACTACCTCACTTTAGTGTCTCCTCTCTCCCTCACATGTAGATGTTCTAACCGGTGTTACATACGCGGAGAGAGGTGCCTTCGCATCCACCCTCTCCAACGGTATGTGCAGGACTGACGCTTTCCGCGCCAAACCAGCATGCGTGCGCACCCAAGCGCAAAGGATCACGGGTACCGGATAGCCCTTCCCGAAGAAGTTATCCGGTATTATCCGAAGAAAACCGGGTGGCGGAGTTAACTGCGTAGTAGTTGCAATCTTCGCCGGGTTTTCTCGGATTGTATTTTTGCACATCATTTCAAGTAATAGCAATTCTTCAGTTCGTCACGGCTGTCTCATTTATAGCTTATGAACTTTCAGAACGCTGTTTTAAACAAACATTATAAAAAAATACGTGTCAAAGTAAATTTCTTTGGTTGTCCGAACAAATTCGGAATACGTATGAGTACCTTTTCTCATATTGTTGTAACGAGTTTTCCACCCGTACTTTCCACATAATATTTCGTATTAGGATCCTCATATTATCCTTAGAAAAATTACTGACTAGGTTTGATTGGATTCTAATCCGAAACCATCACGACAAGTACTAAATGGGAAACCAACTCACAGACCATAGCATGTAAACATTCAAAACTAACTTTAGTAAAGCAGAACGTTGGGTACCCCAATGCCATCTACTGGTCAATTTCACCATTATTCCCGTCACAAAGACTAAAGAATAAAATCCGGTATCTCTCGTTGTGTTTTTGACAATCAGCACCAGTTACGCAACTTTCCGGGGTTTACCGGGTAAGTCCTTGGAGACCCGAACTATTTCGGGTAACCACAACAAACAAACCCAGCCCCGCCGCTCTTACGTAACAGCACCTCGACCCGCTATACGAGCACTTCTACGTATGGGTCCTTGGGGTTTCTTCTTCTCAATTACTGTAGGAACCTCTCTAGTTTCCTTTTCAGTAACTACCTTCTTCTTCTTCTTCCTACCATCGACTTTCCTAGCTGGCGTTGCTTTTCTAGTCTTCTTTGTAGGCGGGGGTGCTGTAACCTGTGTTTTACGCACCCACCTGGGTTGGGGCATTGGCACTTCTACCAAAGGCTCATTCTCATCGCCAGGCCGGCGACCTAGCCAAGGCTTCAGGCGATCTACATGGCCTGCAACTATCTTGCCTTTCACATTTTTCAATAACACAGTAACATCCGATATTACTTTTGTCACTTCAAATGGCCCATCCCAACCCTTCGAGATTTTTCCATGTACAGGTGGTTTCAATCTCACCACCTTTTGTCCAACTACATACTTCCTCTCTCTCAAGCCTGTATCATACCCTACTTTCTGATGGACGGCCGCTTTTTTCAAATGGCCTCTCACCAATGCATAGCCTTCCCGCAATTCTCTGCGCAGGGATTCCGCAAATGCCACTCGGCATGGGACATCCTTTCTCCGCAGTACACTGCCAAAGACCAAATCTGCAGGCATTATGATCTCAGATCCAAATACCAGGCTGTTAGGAGTGCAGCCAGTTGAAGCATGCACCGTACCGTTGTATGCATGAGCCACATACTGGGAAAACGTATCCCAGTCATCCTGATTAGAATTAACCAGCGTGGTCAGCCCCTGGATCAACGTGCGGTTGAATCTCTCAACCATCCCATCCGACTGCGGTCGGTACGGATTAGTGCGTGTCTTAACTATGGCTAATTCTTCCAGCATCCCCTGAAAGAGACGCGATTCAAACTCCCTACCCTGGTCTGAATGTAACATGAGAGGTGCGCCAAATGTTAGTACCCACTCCTCAACCAAAGCTTGTGCGCAAGTTAATGCCGTGTGATCCTTCATTGGGATCACCTTCACGTACTTTGAATAGTAGTCTTGTACCACCATCATGCACACGTTGGAGTTTGGAGTTGTCTGGAAGCCAGTGATTATGTCAATGGCTATCCTCGCAAATCTGACTCCGAACAGTTCCTGTCTGAGAGATGTTTTACCTTTCCCAGGGCCCGGCTTCACCAGGCAACACGTTGGGCATTCACTCAACCAACGTATTACGTCCTTAGACATCCCAGGCCAGTAATATCTCCTCGCGAGTTTGTCCAAAGTCCGTTTCCTGCCAAAATGAGCGGAAGTCTGATGACCATGGAAAAACTCGAATACTTCCCATCTCAGAGAAGCTGGCAAGACTATCTGTAGCCTCCTCCTGGCTTTGCCTTCAAGAGTTTTCCATCTACACAATAGGCCGTCTCGCACTACCAGCTGCGACCATTGGCCCACTAAGTTCCTTACTTCCACACATTCCAATGACAGAGCAGGTCTGACGGGACGAGCAGCTCTCTCCAGGATCAGATTCCGTATCATATTGATACCATCGTCATCCTGCTGAGCTTCAAGTATGGACTCCGCCGACCAAAACACCAAGTTCTCTTCCCAGGCCGGATCAAAATTCATTATTGGAGCCACCAACGCGTTATGTATGCCACAGTCTTCACAGTCCATTCTTGCACATCTTCGGATTGGTCTCCTAGACAAACAATCCGCATTCACGTGCTTCACTCCGCTCCGATGCTGAATCTGGGTGTTCTCTATCCCTAGTTCAGACAACGCGGAGATCCATCTACCCATCATCCCATCTGCTTCCTTGAAATTAAGGAGCCATCTCAAGGATGAATGGTCTGTTCGTAGAATAAAATTCCCACCATACAAATAATGGCGGAACTTCTTTGTGTAAACTACTATGGCCAACAACTCTCTCTTGGTGGTGCAATAATTGCGTTGAGTTTTACTCAAGCTGTTGCTAGCAAATGCCAAGGGCACTTCTCTACCTTCCTGCACTTGGGATAAGACAGCGCCTATGCTATCGTTGCTAGCGTCGGTGTCCAGGATGAACTGATCACCCTCAGTAGGATAGCTCAGCACAGGAGTTACCGTGAATAACTCCTTCAGCTTCTGAAAAGCCTGTCCAGCTAATTCCGTCCAAACAAACGGTGGTAGCTTCAACATTCCCTTCCTTTTTCCTACTACCAGCGCCTGTAATGGAGCTGACACCTCAGCAAATCCGGGAATGAAATCGCGGTAGTACGAGCAGAAACCCAAAAATGACCTCACTTCTTTCTGGTCTTTTGGCGTTGCCCAATTAGCTACAGCCTCTAATTTCCCTGGATCCGCCGAAATACCCGTGCCACTGACTATTCGGCCCAGATATTCCACTGATTGCCTGAAGAACTTGCATTTCTTAGCTTTCAGTCTAAGGTTGTAGGATCTCAATCGATCCATCACCTTGTTCAGATTTGATAGACACTCCTCCCGAGTTTTCCCGAAAACTATGATGTCGTCCAGATAAACTAGACAGTTTTTCCACAACAATCCCCTTAGCATTGTCTCCATCATATTCTCGAAAGTAGCCGGAGCATTGCATAAGCCAAATGGCATTACATTGAACTCAAACAACCCCCGGTGGGTTGTGAATGCTGTCTTTTCCTTATCCTCTGGGTGCATCCCAATCTGCCAGTATCCTGACTGGAGATCTAAGGTACTAAACCAGTGATTGCCTCCCAAGGAATCCAGACTTTCGTCAATGCGTGGCAAGGGGTAGGCATTCTTCCTCGTAATCCCATTCAGTCTCCTGTAATCTATACAGAACCGACAGGTGCCATCCTTTTTGGTAACCATTACCACCGGACTAGCCCATGGACTATCTGAGGGCCTTATTATCCCTTCCCCTAACATCTTGTCCACCTCATCCTCCAATGCCTGTTTCTTAGACAACGGGAGGCGCCGGTATGGCAAGCGCAATGGTGGGCTAGAACCGGTGTCTATCCGATGAGTTACTCGGTCAGTTCTACCCAATTGCTCCCCTGGAGCGGAGAACAAGTCTGCATTCTCGCATAATAGCTGAGCTAGACTCCGTTTGTCCTCCTCCGTCTCCAAGTGGCTATCTGTCACCAATGGTAAAAGATGCAGTGGCAAACCATATCCTTCCTTCCTATCCTGCTCTCCAGTGTCTTGCAATACCACTGGCATAGCGGATGGATCCAAAGCTCCTATTTCCACTGCCCTCTTTACTGCTAACTCCACTTCTGGTGAGTCAGCTCTTCCTACCACGTCGGCATATGTTACGTCCCCAAAGGTCGTCCCCTTTTCCAGGTACACATCCTGAAAAGTCATATTACTGACTGGTACTACTGTTCGTCTTGAACTTTGCACTAAGGCACTGGTGGAAACCAATCCCAGCTTACTCAAATGCTGCTGATTCGGTTCCACCACCCCCATGCGGTCAAATTCCATTTCCCGGCAGTATACAACTACATTGCACACATGGCGGGGAGGAATTCGCACTGTCTGAGAGACAGACGAGACGCCTGAAATCCGGCGGAGTACACACTGGACTTTCATCTCTTGTGGATATCGAAGAGTGAGTTCCCCTGTCACACTATCCAATACCGCCCCATACAGAGAACAAAAATCTACTCCCAAGATTCCCTCATCCGTCAATTCAGCCACAGTTGTTGAAACAACAAATGAATGTTGATTCACCCAAAAGGGTATCACCTGTCTGCCATGTGTCCGCATATGAGACCCATCAGCACTTCTGACCGACCCAGACCCCACAGGGTTAGTCGACAGACCTGCGAGCTTCTTGAAGAAATGGTGACCCATCATGGAGTGACTAGCTCCAGTATCAATCAGAAATTCCCCCAAGCAGCCCTGAATCTGCACAGGCAAGTACCATCTCTTCCCTTGTAAAGGGGAAGGTTGCAAGGCAAATCTCTGGATTCCAGCTTCACCGCCCAAGTCATATCCCCTCGAGTTGAGAAACTTAACTATAGGATCATCGGGTTTGAGTCGCGAAGCACAAAACCTTTCTACTTCTTCCGCCAACTCAATTCTGCGGACGGTGTCCAGATGAGCTAAATCTTCAACACCATTCTCGTCCGTTCCCTGGGGCCCATCTCCACCTGGCGGATCAGACTCAGGTGCGGCTAACCCCAGCGGTTCCCATGAAGTGGAATCTTTTGATTCTCCCCTAACAGTACCTTTGACAATCACAGGTGGGGTTGTTATCTTGTCATCGACAACAACCCCTATTAGTTTTCCGTCGGTGGTGGGCTTTGGTCAGAAGAGGGTCCGTCTTTTTGTTTCTCGACCGATGATACATTCTTAGTATCCTTGGACCAACATGTCCTTGCAAAGTGACCCTTCTTCCCACAATTATAACATTTCGTGTCTTTGTTGGGTTTCCCCTTACCGCGACCACGAGATGCGACCTTCTCAGCCTTCTCAGCCTTAATACGCTCCTCCATGACTTTTCCGATCATGGTCTTCAATGCACCCTCCTCTGGCGCCTGAGCGTCTGATCCTGGAATCCTTCGTCTTACATAAAAAGAACGACGTCCTTTCCATTTAGGATCTATTGCTGCCACCTCTTGCACTCCCTCTGTAGTCAGTTCAACCTCTTCTACGGGCATTTCTATCACTGCTACAGGGGCTGCCTCTACAGTTTTCAACAGCTTCCTCTTTCTCAGAGCATCTTCCGTAAGCTCGAAGATATCTGCTAGTGACATAGTGGTCTTCCACTGTGAAGCAATCTCGCTCGACAATCTTTCGTCCTTAAGTCCATCTATATACAGGCTGGACAATTTCCTTACCAGCCATGGATCACTTGGACTCATAGATGCAAATGCTTCTGCTGCTAGCACTCTGAGAGCCATTCCAAACTGTCTGTGCCCTTCACCGGGCTTCTGAACTCTTGCTTCTAGCTCAGACGCGGGATCCGCACCGGATGTGGAACCTAAAGCCCAAGAAGCTGTTTCCACTAATCCCTTGTACGTTCTACCCCCGCTTAACTCAAAGCTTGTTAGAGCGGGATCACCAGGACCATCCCGCAGACACCATGACAAAGCTGCAAGGCATTCATCGCCCTCCCAACCATTATGTCTCATATCTGCTGAAAATCGTGTGAACCATTTTCTCCATGGAACTGTGCCGTCATACTGCTTCATCTTGATAGCCTGCTTTCTCACAGGTGTCATCCCCGTTCTCAACGGTATATCAGTCTGACTCAAAGCATAGTCCACTGCTTTAAAGTTCCCCACGTCATTCGGTACCGCATCAATCCCCAATCTTCTAATTGCTGGATTGTTTTGGAACACTACCTCATCCTCCATAGACATATTTGCCCTATGTTGGTAGGGTGTCCCACTTTGAATAGTACCTCCTGTCCTTGGTGTATTCATGCTTCCTGGAGTTACATGACTGCCAGGCAATGGGGGAGGTGGTAAATTGAACATAGGTCTTGCGTTCCCATAACAGTTATCCGGGCCAACATTACTCCACCCCCCATATGAGGTGTTAGGCCCTGCCAGATTCCCTTGACCTGGCGGCCGAGCATTCATGTTTACCCCCTTGGGCAAACCTGGTCTACCCACTGTAGACACGTTTACCGGACCTGTAGGAACCTGCCTTGTTCCCGGAGCTGGAGTAGAATGAGCACCTGGAGCTGGAGCAGTGTTACCTGGTCCCACAGGAGGCTTATTCCCTGTAGCCTGGGCTACCGGAACGTCTCCTTTTACTCCCTTGGTGTCATTCTCCACACTCACTGACTCTGTTTCCTCAAGAAAGCAATCTAACTTCTCCTGAAACAGCTTTTCAACTCTACCACACAGTTCCAACATGAACTCCTCATTCTTATCAAACTTACTGCCATGCATGGATGAGTGTCCACTCACACTGGATAACATGTCAGCTGTATGTATCACCATGGAACCATCTAGATCCTCAGTGGCAGGTGGTTTCACCACCTCTTCCACTGTATTGACTATAAATACTGAGGGCTCGTCGGCAGTCACAAAGGTCTCATCTTTAGACACTTCTTGTGCTGTCCCCACTGAGTCCCTTTGCTCCTTAGTCACTTCTGGTTCCAGTTTCTTTACCATGTGATTCTCAGCTTGCTGAGCTAGTGCTTCCAACTCTCCTAACTTACTATCCTGTTTCTTCAACAACTCATCATACTCCGCTACTTGTAACTGTCTTGCCAGTATCTCGGAACTAATTTCTTTATTCCGCACCACTAGCTTTTCTGTTTCAGACTTCAATCTGACTTCAGTTCCCTCAAGTAGACCTACATTGACTGAAATTTGTTCCAGATGTTTTATCTGAGCTGCATGTTCCCCAATGTTTCCCGACCTCTTTGCCAAAAAACTCTTTTCGAAAGCTTCCCTTTCCTCCTTCAGCTTTCTAAGGGATTCCTCCTCTAGTCTTATCCCTTCTTTCATATGCTCATGCTCATTTCTCAATCTGAGCGTCCTTATGTCATCCAGGCTCAACCTCTCCCTGGGTTCATAAGGTGGAACCTCTAGACCTGGTATCGTCAGCCTAAAAGGATCTGGGAACAGCTTATCTCCCCTGGAGATCACCTCAGCTGTCTCTTCCCCTTCCTCAGGAGTTTCCTCTAGGTCGTCCCTTTTGACTACCTCAACTCCTCCCTGACTGACCGGGACCACCACTCTAGCCCCTTCCACTGCTTCCACAGTGGGTACCGGTCTAAGTTCCCATCTCACTGGTACATCTACTGTACCCTCCAGACTAGGTATACTAGAGTCACTATCCTCTCCAATATCTTCTATGGTTACCGGTCCAAGCAGTTCCTGGACCCGGCCTACCATTTCCCTATCTGGCTCCAGAGCTGGACGTTTCGCTGGAGGGTCCCCTAGTGAATCCTCAGATCTCACTTCATGGGCGCTATCTTCCCCTCCATGTCCAATTTCCCTACTCTGATTGAACGTATGCACCTTCTGCCTAGCATTAAACCTCACCCTAGATCGTAATCTAGGACGCATCCCCTCCCCTTGGTTAGTAACCGACGGGGGAGGTACCTCTGTATCTGACATATCTTCACCACACAAAAGCAACCTGTAATAGCTATCCTTGAAACCTACCAATTCTGGTTCAAACATATAAGAGCTTACCTCTCAATTTCAGAAAGAAAAATAACAAAATAAATGTAAATCAATACTTACCCAAAGTGGTCACGGCACCAGTGTAGCTGTTGGCTATTCTAAGATAGACATCGGCTATGAAAAACTCCAGATTCGAAAATAGGTTGTTCAGAAATTACACTTTATTCATTCTGACATACGGCTCGTAATCATACAGACGGATAGCAATAATCAAATAGGCTTCTGAACACCAGTGGTCATATGAACATACAGGAGGTATACGCTCACGGTCTAGTACATAGTTCCCGAGTTCCAATGCTCTCTTCCATCTTGGTTAACTCCTCTTGGGACAGACTCCCCCGTAGGGAGTTCTGTACCCGGAGTTGTACACCAGTGCGTCTATCTCCTCTAGTTCCCCCAGAGGGTAGAACAGAGAGAGACGCAGGGTGACCAAGGTGGAAGCAGCGACAGGACTAGGCCTAAAAGGTACAACAGAGTTCGGGGAAGCTCTGTTGTGGAGCAGCCAAGCTGGCCGAAGTGCGCAGCAAGACTGGGTCCTCGATTAGCAGAACTCCAGGTCTTATGTACTGGTCGTTATGTAATTCTCTCCATTACTCGTAAACACTTGAGTTCCCGAGGAACTCCGGGTAACCACGCGCCGGTGCATCCGAGCCGACACTGTACCCGAGATATGTCGGGTGACACGTGGCGGTCACGGCTCAATGCACATAACCAGGCCGCGCTCCACCATTCCTCAGGTGGGCTTATATAACCTTATACTCGGCAGTAGACAGGAGTGCGGCCTGGATACACGACAACACATATACCAAATATAACTCCAACTGGTTCCCTAGAAATAGTACAGCGGCGACCCACTACAAGTATTTATGTCTTAACCAAATAAATCAGTTTTCTCATAACGAAGACTATTGTTTTTATCTGTAACCTTCAATGCTATTAGATATTTGAACTTACGACGATTATAAAAGTACATGCGAAAGGATTGATTCCATATTTAAAAGATTACCTTTCGAAAGTGGCCTTGGTGGTCAGGTCTGGGCTGTACTCTTGTGCGGCTATGACTCCGCTCTCGGTTGTTCGCAGCTTGATCTTCAGTTCATTGACCTAGAAATATGCACACATAGTGATGATCACCATTTGAACAAAAAGCAACCATTTAACTACCTATAGCGCAGATTTGTCACTCTCTGGTCGACAAAAGGCAGGAATTTTTAAGATTACTGTATGAAATTAACATAAATTCAAACAGAACTTTAAGTGAAAGAGCAGGAATTTCTGCAGAAGTAGGAAAAGTGACACTCTGATACATGGTGATAATGAATTCATTTCAATTGACCCCACCTTTTCCCCCTCATTAGTAACTTGTAACTTGAACTCACCTCTTTGCGCAGGTCCTCGATGACTTGGACGTAACGGCTGACGTGCAGGTCTACACTAAGCACGTTCCGCGTCAGCTGTTATCAAGAACATTCAACGTCAATTATTACACAAAGCCCACCACTGGATGGTGCCATGAGAAAACAGTTAGGCCCTATTATGAACAGATGTTTCTGGTAACTCATATCAATACAGGGCCGACCTTAAGGTTAGATTTTATATTTTTTCGGAAAATGTGACACTTAAAATAAGAAATAAAACTTTTCAGCATGTTCCTGAAGCACACTTTAACTATTCCAGGTCCGCGGTCGGCATAATACGTCATGATGATCATAAAGGACATATTGGATTAAAGCATGTGGCACTGTGATATAAAAAGGAATCACAATCTGAATTTGTGACAGCAAGCAGCACTTACCCCGACTTGAATGTTCTTTGCCCGGTCAGCATACCTAAGGGTATTGTAGGTATCTTCAAACGACATCGACGAAGGGCTGCAAATAATATTAAGAGGTTTGCCATTAAGATCTACAACCCTAAGTAAGCATGACATAAAAGTACAGTACGCGCAGGGCAATACGACAAGGGAAGGGTCTGAAACTAAAACCAGCACTAACAGAATTACCCTTTATATTAGGTTAACACTGCCAGAATACATAAAAAATAATGTGCCAGCCAGAACTGTAAACCACTGTCAACAAGATGGCCCATGCATAGGCGATGACTTCATTGGAAATGTGAGTATTATAAGGCCTACATGATTTATTTCTATTCTAAATAGCACACGGAAGGTGGAATAAACACCTATAACCCTATATTTAATGCCTAAATGTAAGAACTAAGAAGGGATTTGACTTACCTGACAGCTGCGATCATCACCGTCCGGCAGTTCCCACCGAGCGAATCTTTCAGGAGGCGTGTCAGCTTTGAGTTCCGATATGGTATATATCCCTTACTCTGTAATATTCAAAAAAAAAAAAATCCTCATATTAAAGACTGACATTCAGTGGAAACAGTTATATGTCTGATAAGAACATACCCAAAATTGAGGTTTTTAAAAAAATTATTTAGATATGAAAGATAAAGATTAATACAGGGTGGATATGCGTATCTACATTACCTTGCCATCTGCGAGTGCATTAATGCAGTTCCCGAGGGCGAGTAGAGACCGGTTGATGTTTGCACCCTCCCTGAAGCGAGCGCCTCGGTTCTTGGTCACCGTCGCTCTCTCAGAACCTGCCAAGTCAATGAGCGACATCTTTGCCACCCTCCAGTCGGCTGATGTGTTTGCTGTGCGGTCCCGCTGCCTGACAAATACCTGAAATGTCAGTGTAGAGATATTTGGTTTAGAAAAGCAAGGAGGCAAAACTATTATATCATTAATCAAGTATGTACATGAATGAAAGAGAAAAAAATTTGAATTCGATTTTAAACTCCGCTACCCCATAAGCCTCGGCCAGTGTCTATCCTACCAGCATTAGCTTTGATCTTTAATTTGTTTAATTTCTTAAATTTTCTGTTTAATTATTATTATTAGCTTTGGGTTGGGGGGGGGGGTCCAAAACTGCCTCCACATTGTCATGACTCTAGTCTTAGATGACCTCCCTTCGCAGTTGAAACTATGAATTCTCGCGCTTAATCTGTGGGTTGTACGCATATCAAACCCCAGATGCAAGCTATAGGATTATCCTACATGAGAGGGCGTAGTTGGTATGACTTTGAGAATACCATAGACCAAACTCCCAAACCTGAGTAACACAGCCAAGAGAGTAAATTACTAAAGCAGTGTGCAGTATCAGTACAGACCTGGAAGACGGCGTGTGAGCGCGACGACTCAGCGTTGGCATCTGTCGGGTGTTGTGTGCGGTTACTGTTCCCGATACGCAGCATGTGCATCAGCTCATCAGCACAGTACGGCTGAAGGTCAAATACAAGGCAAAAGTTTTTATTGAATTTTAAAATAATGATTCGATACAATTATGGTATGATATCAAACCACGTAGTACGAAAAAAAAAGAGTTCAGCTGCCTATGTTTATGTACATAAACATCAGGACTGTTGGACCAGTCTAATAATATAGATTTGCTGCCTTATATCAGGTTTACCTTTCCCTCTACCCAGATAGTATTCTCCCCTTTACATCAAAGACTTCTTCATGCTGTAAATCTAATTAAGGTAGGGTTGCTTGAGTTACCTTGTGTAAGGAGAGGCCGGCTATGGTGACGCCGCGGTTGGGATCCTCTCTGACAGGTAGGTAGGCACCGGGCATCAGCAAGTCTCTGATCTGCTCATTGTAGACCTGCGCCAAACAGACATCGACGAATTGAAAATTATCCTCGTAAAAATGATTTACCTTGTAAATGGTCAAATTTCCATGAAAGCCAATATTAAGAAATTCGACATCATAAAATAATGCTTGATGGCGACTGGTTTCGGAGAAAACTAGAATCACAAATCGGATGAAAATTCAAATACGCTACTACATGTTTTAGATATAAGACAATAGTAATTCCTGAAATGTTTGGTCTGTACTTTAATATTTATATACAATGTAAAACAAAACTGTACAATGGTTTAAATTCAAGTATCCTACCTCAAGATAGGAGACAGCAATGTCACAGGTTTTGGTATCCTTGACTTGGTCCATGCGGCGGTATAACTCCATCATGGTGAGGAAGATGACACCTGGGTTGGACGCTGACCCCAGCATGGTGTGGGTTTTACCTGCTCCAGTTGCTCCATATGCAAACACTGTAAAATAAACATGATGCTCACTGTATGTAGAATTTATGACTTTTTTTGGGGTTATTTACACCGCTATGCATTAGGAAAATTGATTTTATATTCAGGTTATCGTTCTAAATGAAATAAAGTATTCATCATAGTTGTTAGGAAAGCTGAACACTGTTTCGAAAAATCTAAATTAATGTAGATAATTTACTGATTAAATTTAATCCTCATTAATATTAAAAGAAACAGAAGTAGCGTCATACCAGAACAGTTATATCCCTCCATGATACCATCGAGTATCTTCATAGTGGTGTTCTCAAAGAGCTGCATGGTACTGGAATCGGAGTCAAACACATGGTCGAACATGAACTTGACGTCCCGAGCAGCTCTCTTACTGATGTCGCGCTGACGTCGGGCCTTGCCGTGAAAGTACTCCGGGGTTGCCTCCTCCTTGGGATCAAATACTAGCATCTGTTCACCGACCACCCGGACGACTGACCTGGAGCACCCTGCCTCCTCTGCTGAATTTAGTGGGCGTACTCGCACCACTACCTAAACATGGATTGGAAATTGGATTATAGCAATATGAAAAAAGGGAGTATGTAAAAAAGAATAGCTTAGCATTTATCCTATGATTAAATGGAGAAATATTCCCAGAATGTAGTGCCCAATTGATAAAAAGCGGGAAATCTTACCATTTCAGTCAAGATATTGCAAGAAATTAACATAATTCAATACAGAAATTCCAGGAATAGGTTAGGAGTTACTGCAAAAGTAGGAAAAGTTGCATTTTTGCGTAAATTTCTAAATCGAGACCATTTGAAACTACTACCGGTAGTTTAGAGCACTCACTTTAATTTTGTCATCTTTGACATCAGGATCGTCAGTGTCTTGGTGTGTGGGTGGTCTGCCTGGGGCATTCTTGTGTCGGGACCCTCGCGCCATATTTACAATCCCTGCAAATTAAAGACGGGGAAATGTATTACAAGGCTTTTAAAGGGTGACTCTTTTATCATTATTATTTTGGCCCCACCCCCTGTTTTTTGTTTGTTTTATCAGAGATGCCAAATTGCACCACCCTCAAAATCAGTAGCACATGGTTTGGTCTAAAGACTGTATTCCCTGTTTTTAGTGAAAAAGCCCACGCGTTACTAGATCTATACTTCAAATGGCCTGCGTGTGTGCTGATTTTGAAAGATGGGTGTGTGTAAAGAAGGGGTCGACATTCTTAGAATGTCGACCCCTTCAATCCCTTGACCAGGGGAGGGGCAAAAAAATTCTCAAGCTCCGCGCGAAAACTTACAAAGACTAATCCCCCCCCCCCCCCCCACTGTTGTTAGAAAAGGAGCACTCCCTTGAAAGAATCTGGATCTAGGACTAGGACTAGGACACAAGTTGAAGATTAAAACAGACATGACTTTTGCAGACCGATTTTTACACTGCCACTGGATCTTGAGAAATTAGGCCTACAAGCAGCATGGGTCACTTTAAGGATCATGTTAGGAAATAGGCTAGGCTGAGACTGAGAGTGAGAGTTTGTGCGGAAGAGCGGTCGTGAGCCAAAATGAATGTCAAGTTGTAAATGATCACATGTATGATGATCATGTCACAATAGTACTACATGTACTAGTATTGATGTAATCGGGGGGGGGGGGCATTTTAAGCGGGTAATTGGTGCCATTGGATGTATTTTAGTGGTCTATTGACTATTCTGTTGTGATTTCCAAGTCCCTCCCCACTAGTTTGTTTGTTTGTGTAGTTTAACGTCCCATTGACTTTGCAGAGGTACATAAATGATATTATTAAAAAGTGAAACAGATATCTCATTGCCACATTTGATCTGGACGAATCACAAGAATGACCGATTTGAAGACCAAAAGATCTGAATTCTGAGTGCGCTGCGGCTCCGTCCAAATCGTAGCGATGACCGGGCAATCCCTGCTTGTTGCATATTGTATCTGCCACTATGCTAAACAGGTATTTGTAAATATGCCATAGAAAAGGCTCTGTATGCCAGAATCCCAAATGGGTAGCATGTACTTAAAGAGGAAAGCCTGATCTTTCTATTGGTGGGTGAAGTTTTATAGAAATAATTATTTAAAATATGTGTATATCCATGGTCTGTTGGGAAAATGTTGGTTTCTGCCGGGCTGCCTACATCAATATTGGGTAAAATCAGGGTATTTTTAGCAGAAAACAGTGAGATAAAGGGTGTATAAGTATGTTGACACACCACAGTGGGTTATTACCAATATGACAACATGTTAGGCTACAGTTTAAGACCAATTTGAGATAAATCTGCCAACATGTTCAGAAAATGTGAGTATCTCAAGACTAAGAAGTTTGAGACAATTTTTTGAGGGAAATATTTGTCCAAGAAGCCTGATGAACCTAGTACAAGTAACAAGGCTCTTCTACATCATTTTTGGAATAAGAAAAGGTTACTTTTGTAAGGCTATAGTCCAGCGAAAACTAGCTAAACATGATTTGCCACAGTGAAAATGAGCTTTTCAGAAGTTTTCTTTTTCTAGTTTTTCACATTTATGTTGTCTTTCTCGTAGAAATTAAAATATGTATCCCTCTAGTACCGGTGGGCCTTATATAATGTCACTTATGTATGTTCATCTGCTATTATTTATCTTTAAAAAGGTACCATTGGTTTGTTGATAGGCCTTCTGAATCAAATTCTATCAGTATTTATGTACAAATGTCGAAGGTGGGGGTGCAGAGGGGTCCCCCCTGAGGTCGGAAAGTCACCGAAATTAAGGGGTCCAGGTCACAAAGTCGCTTTTTGGACCCCCTAAAGTATTGTCAATTTTGTCTTAAAGTCGCCAGGTCACTTGTAATTCTGGTGAGATGCTATTTTGGGGCTGGCATCGCTACAAATCGGACACAATCTGGCTACATACAGCCTACATTACAGTACAGTGTAGACGGGAACGGGAAAATCACCTTTTATCGACTACCGAGTCTTACTAGACAAAAAACCTCCGTTGTTGCTGCAGACCAGAGATTGGCACCCAACAATTAAGTTACATCGTATGCTCATGTGTATATGACGCAAGTTTCAACATAATAATAATTAATTCAGTCAATGTTTACGTGCATTAAATGCCGAAATCAAAATAAACCTACCGAACTTGCAAATTTGAATTTCCAACGTAAAACGCGACCTTTTGAAAGCACGGCGTTCATTGGTCGAAATACTGCGGCGCGTCCTCTAGTGGCAAAATAGGGAACTATAACCCGGACACTTTGGCACGATTTTCGATATGTTTGCGGTCAAGAAATACCTCAATGTTGAATCAGCGTATTATTAATGGTATTTTGTGTCACACTTATCATGTATACGTTGATACAAAACGTACAAATAGCTAAATTTATCAAAAGTAATGAGTACCGATAGAGGGCAGCACGTACACCAACAACCGGAAGTCCACAAAGATGGCGGCATTTTCAAAAAAGTAAACAGGGGTAAGTCTTATTTGTGCATGTATCTCGGTATTTATAGCTTTAGCTTGGAAACTCCGACTGTGTAGAGAGCCCCCGAGATATAGAGAAACCTGCAAGTAACAGGAGCCGTCAAAATCTGATCTAACTAGGCTGAATCATCAGCCAGGGCAAAGACGGAAAGACGACCGTGTGCACCACAAGGATTGTCAAGGTTTAAAACTGGTCTGGTTGTAGATGAGGGAGTGTTCATTTATTATTTACGGGGGGGGGGGGGGGCGTCGAAATTTCTCAAGGGCTCCTGAGGGGGGGGGGGGGCGTAAAAAATTATGATCCCTCTTGAGGGGGGGGGGGGGTAAAAATTTAAGCCCCTTTTTAACAAAATAGCCCGCGCGTTACTATACTATAGTAACGCGCGGGCTATTTTGTGAAAAAGGGGCTTAAATAGTATGACTATAGTAGGACTGGGCAGTTTTAGACTTTGCTTCACATAAATTCCATTATAATTTGACTGGATCGTCATAGGCAATAACCAATTATACCACTGTAAGCACAACATATTGGGGATTATAGGGCTATATTTTGCATTACTTAAGTTAGAGTCACGTTAAGTATTGTTTATCACGATGGAAAGTCAAAACTTGGTAAGTGGCAGTGTGGTCAGCCGGGCTGATTTTCTCTTGACTTTTTGCCATACAACCAGTTACTCTTTTGCTTTGGACTATTTTGGATTAGTAGATAAATCTAATCTGATTGCAGATGCTGAAAGAAGACATTTTTCCGGTCATGCCATATAAGTTACAAAAAGTTAGCAAAATAATAAATTAAAAAATAAACAGGTCAAATTTTTAAGTTGCCAGAATTAGCTATAATTTGTACAGTGAAATCTCGTTATAAGGAGGACGGTTATAAGGAGGAGACGGTTATAAGGAGCACATTTACTCTGCCAAAACCTTTTCTATACTTTTCTATAGTAAAAAAACACCATTAGAACGAGCATTTCTAACCAAAAATCGTTTATAAGGAGCAAATATTTTCAAGATAGTAACTCATTTTTTATTGAAATAAGGTGTAATACTGTGTTTACTAGCCTTTGTCAGGACTTTTGTTGTAAGGGGGGGGGTAGGGGGAGGTGGGGGCTTTGTCAGGACTTCCCCTGTGATGTGGGCGGCCTACATGGGTGTAGGTGCGGACCTGTGAGGGGGGGAGGGGGGGTGGGGGCTTTGTCAGGACTTCCCCTGTGATGTGGGCGGCCTACAAGGGTGTAGGTACGGACCTGTGAGGGGGGGGAGGTGGGGGCTTTGTCAGGACTTCCCCTGTGATGTGGGCGGTCTACAGGGGTGTAGGTACGGACCTGTGAGGGGGGGGGGGAGGGGGAGGCGGGGGCGGGGGCTTTGTCAGGACTTCCCCTGTGATGTGGGAGGCGACCTTCCGACCTGAGGGGGGACCCCTCTGCACCCCCACAAGGGGAAGGGGGGGGGAGGCTTTGTAATGGCTTATCAATGACCAAATTCGGTTATAAGGAAGGTTGGTTACAACGAGCAAATTTCCCTTGCCAAAAGGTGCTCCTTATAACGAGATTTTACTGTATAGGGATTCCATTGTTTCTGATTTTTAGGAGGTTTTGAAATGTGTATACTGAAAGGCCTTAGAGGGCCTAAGGGGGATATATCCCTCCACTTTGGACTAAGGGGTAGATAAAGGGGTAGAAAAAAAGATAAATGGAAAGAAACGCCTTTGGTCACCTTCTTTTGAAACTGCCTACCACACCCCTACCACATCTGGACTACTTCAGTGTTAGGGAGTGCTCATTTTTTAACAACAGGGGGGGGTAAAAAATTTGGACCCCTTGACCGGGGGGGGGTAAAAAATTCAGACCCCTCTTGGGGGGGGGGGCAAAAAAATTCAACCTGTTTTGAGGGAAAAAGCCCGCGCGTTACTATGCTTCAAAGGGGCGCGAACGCGCGCAATTTTCGGCCTGCCGGGGGCGGGGGGGTAAAAAATTTCGACCCCTCTAGAGGGGGGGGTGAAAAAAATTCGCGCGCTCCGCGCGAAATCTCACCGCCCCCCCCCCCTGTTGTTAAAAAATGAGCACTCCCTTAGTAGGCATTAATTATTACATTATATATGGAGCATAGGCCTACTGTTACGATTTTTTTTTTACGATTTGAAGCAAACATTGTTACTACTTTGGGGTCCAAAAATCATAACAAATACGATTTTGGGGGTGGGGTAGCTTGGCATCCCTGCATCTTAAACTTAAAGGGGGTGGGGGAAATCAACCCCTCTTAAGTTAAGGGGAGAGGGGCAGGAAAATTTCCGCGGTTCACGCGAAAATCCACCAACAACGTGTCATTATTTTCTTGATTTACTTGCAAGTCAGCAAACATATTTGTTCACTGCGAAATATTGTTAGTGATCGGTTAAAATAAAAATTGTCGGTCACATCAGCTGGTCACACTTTCCCACTGACGAAAAAAAAATCGGAAAAAAAAATCCTTTTTTCAAAATTGAAATCCATTGACTGACTTTTCCTTTTGGTGTGGCTTTACCACCAACACGGCTGGTAGAAGTACTGATCAACTTGTGCAGAGGATTAATACCTTTATTCGTATCTGTTGTAGGTGATTGGTGGAGCCGTCCACTCTGCTGAACTATCCAAGGACAAAAGGTCACTACAGGACAAGATGAAACCCTGGCTATGGAGACCTAGCGGCATCGGATAGGCTGTGTAACAATTAGGCCGGAAAGAAACGATGGGCTAGCTTCTTCAAAGGTAAGAATAAATTACTTGATTTGAAAATTAATTTCCCAATGTTGTGTTTTTAATTTTCGACCGTCATCATTCTGATTCAGCAAAGAAACTTATTTACCAGGCAGTCTATCAAATTGTTGACACCGGACATATTAAAATAAATGGTGGGGGGGGGGGGGGGTTCTAGGTCTGTGTAAAGGCGAAAACAAACAGGACGCGTTTTCCACCCGCGGACGGTAGTTGCTATGGTGACTGGCGCGTAGGGCGTAAGAAATGCCCTTTGAGGCGTTGTCTACGCGGCCACGCGCGGACGTTTACGCGCCCTGTATGTTTCCGCCTTAAGGGTTTCTATTGATGAATTTAAACTTTTAAAAAAAGCGAGGTGGGGGGGGGGGTCAAAAAGGTTCGGTTTTTGTGATGTTATGTAATATTTGAAGGGCCACATGTTTTTTGCCACACAGATGAGGGTTGTCACGTTGGATGATGGAGCGTTCTGATGGCCTCTGCCCCTCTGCACCCTGTAACCATGACCCCAGGGTAAGTTCTTACATAAACTACCAAAATGTGGTGTGTTTTTTTTGTGGTCATTTTAGAAAAATAAGGTCTTCATACCGTACAACATGGTGTTCTGATTCTTTGGCTACCTGTATATATGAGTGCTTGATTAATATGAAATATACATCTGGAGCGCCGTGACTGTAAAACCTTGCCTATAACCTGCAACTAGACTTTCACAATCAGCTCCCGGGGGCTGAATTTTCTACTTTAGTACTGTATGGTATAACACTTAAAAACCTGCACCCCATAATTGCCTATTGATATATATATACTAGTAGGCAATTAAAGCTGAGTGTGATGGACGTAAATCCGCGGATAATAAATAAGGATTTATTGTGACCAGCATTTTCATATTTCGCGGGCAGTTGAGTTCAATGTTTAATTAATCACTTTTATTTTCAGTGTACCAGTCTCATCAGCAAAATGGTCAAGAATCACATCATTGCGAAATGTGAACAATTCACTGAGCACTTCAGCATTGATATTGACTTCATCAACAGCCTTGTTTCTCGAGGAGTTATTAGAAATGCAGAGAAAGATAGCATTCAGGTAAGAAGCTTTACAAATGGCCAGTAGCCCTTGGGCCACAGCAGTTATGATTATTATCGAGCAACTATTACAATGAAGAAACTCTGAGGCCAACGAGGACAATATAAGAAAAACAATTAAAAACACTCTTCATGTCTATAGTCTCCTAGTAAATCCTAGTTTTTACTCTCACCGCAGGATTAATTAATACATTTGATTCTCAGATGAATAACAAAATAATGATTTGCAGGGAACTACGGTAATAATAATTCAATCAAGTAATGATATTTTTTTTAGAAGAGGTTTATTGACCATAGTTCATGTAGAAGTTAAACACGTTCCTCCGCAACAGTCAGCAATCTGCAGGCATACATTTTTTCGCAATGAATAAAACTGTTCAAAATTGCCTTTTCAGCGTCAGAATTTCGCAACAAGTGAACAATGCTCAATAATCCTCAACTCAATCAGCCGCAAAACATGGGGGCACTTACGACAGTTCTGTCACATTCTTTGTGACAGAGACGAAGAATATTTGCTACGGGAAGTATTTGGCTTCACCAGAGATGCATCATTTATTGAACCCACCATCCAGAGGACCAATGCAAACATTACATCAAGTAAGTCACTTACAGTAACTTAAGTTTTGTTCAGTCAAAGTCAATTTTACTCTAAAAGAAATACACCTATAGGTATATGATAGTTTAGAAAAATTCGCCTCAGATTATACCAATTCCACTGTAAATGAAAATAATGCATTTATCTAGAATTTAAGCATTTCCGAGAGCCTCACCAAGAGCTTTTTCAATGTAAAAAATCAAAATCAAAGCATTCTCAATACCCTTTGATATGTCTGCTTCCTTCGATCCTTAGCAAGGAAAGCGGATACAATGAGATACCATTTATATTTTCAGGAGCACCTAATACTGCAATTAACGAAGTTAAAGAAGGTCTCCAGAGAAAATGTCGCCAGCGGTTTTACAGCGTTGAGGTAAGCATGTGCTTTGTATTCACGATCAGACTTTATGGGCGCACCCGCTAAATTAAATTATCATAGGCGGCGGAGCGGTCAGAAAAGTGTGGGGGTTGAGCTGACCAACTACCCAGAGGGTGGGAATGGTGAAGAAGTGATGAAGAGGTAGGGGTGGAGGTAGAATTGGAGGGTGGGGGCGGGGGGCTCAAAACTAAGGAGCCTTATACAAGTTGCAAGGGCCCACATACTATAGTAATTACATCTCAGCAGAAATGACGTGCTCATTTTACCTTTGCTCAATAAAGTAAAGGGGCATAGAATTAAAAACTTCTCTGTTTATTCAAAATAAAGTAAACCCCTTCCCAAAAAGTGTGGGGGTTGAAACATATTCCATCCCCCACACTCAAAATAGTGTGGGGGTTGCAACCCCCACATCTCCCACGGTTCCGCCGCCTAGCGGCTTATAAGCTACACCTACACTCTCAGAAAATTGTGTAAGCCACACCTGTGGTCTGGATGTTGCTAATGTTTCGCTATGGTATACGTATACTCACAAAAAAGATCACACAAGTGTATACATATGTCCCACCCTTATACCATAAATCATCGCCTAGAAGCCGCAACTTATACACGAGTCAGAGCCCCATTGTGGCTCATGGGAGTTGCCTAAACTCAGGGTGCGGCTTATAGGACGGTTATTGATAGTAACTGCATAGCATAACGCTAAAGTAACCATAGACAAACCCCAGATGCGGCTTCTAGGATATCCTCAAACTCGTAGAGTGACCCATACTGATAGGATGGTTAAACTTGAATACATGTATGTAAGAGTTTACGGTAGGCATGTTTGGGATCAAATTGAAGCTGAGGTTGATTTGATATATATGCCTGATGTTTTCCAGTAGTATATTTGATTTGCTATTCTATGTTTGTTATTGGAAGTAAACAGGAAAAATGATGCTAGGAAGTACACAAATGACGTTTATACCTATCCCACCTATCATTACAATACTAGCTAACAGTGTATGTTTTTCTATGATAGACACACTGGTAGACCAGACAATTGTTTTTTTAGGAATATTTAATTAAACTTCACCATCCAAAACTAAGTTATTATATTCTTTTGCAGGCATTGGGATCAAAGCCGTTCAACTTGGCTGACCATTATATCGGAGTTCAACTTACAGAGTTTCCTAGTATCAAAACGCTTGATGAAAGGTACCTGCTTTTTCTTATTTTTCCCCCTTAAAATCGATCAAAAAATTATTTAAGTAGAGTTTTTATGCTGTACATGCATCCAATTCTAGTGATGTCCTCATAACATTAACCCTCTAATGCATTATACAAATTGTCATGTAGCTGATAAACTGACCTGTGTTGTATTCATGCATCATGCTGACCAATGACAACACTATGTGGCCCTTAAAGAGTTAACTGCTTCACAGTTACAATTCTGCTGAGCCATATGGTTGATTTACCATGTCTATCCTTATATAAATCTTAAATATGCAATTAATGCTATTAGCATTCTCACAACAGATCATTCTGAAGACTTAATTGCCTTTTACTTTCGTTTATGCAGTGGTCCCATCTCGGAGCATCAGATGTTCTCCCCCGAAGGCCTGCGAGCTGAGTACAAAGATGATTTCCGAAAGGTTCTCGTACAAGGACAAACAGGCTGTGGGAAAACAGCACTCTGTCTTCATACAGCGGCCGCTTGGGGAATGAAGCCGAACGATCAAACAAGTTTCCTCGAAAAGTATAAATTAGTTATCTCTCTCGAGGCTAGCGTTGTGTTGAGGTATGGAGTAAAGGGAGCTATACAACAACTTCTACCAAGGAAGGAATGCTATATTGACACTGTATGGCACTACCTTGACACCCATGGGGAAAACTGTTTGATCATCATTGATGACATAGACTATATCTTGGCCCATGGTTCTCCTGACACCCTGAAAGATATAAATGAGCTTCTTGAGGATAACCTGTTCTATGGATGTTCATTACTTGCAACTGCATCCAGAGAACTACCTTTGACTTGGACCAAATGCTTTGACCGCATACTCTCTCACAATGGTTTCCAGAAGGAACAAGGATTGCAATTTATCAGGAGTTATTTTGCCAATAACATCATTCTTGCTGACTCCCTTCAAAATTTCCTTAATGGACGCAGTGACGATAAGCGATCCCTTGAAGAAATAATCAAGCGTCCCATTTGGAATCTTGCTCTGTGTCAACTTTGGAAAGTCAGTGGCCAAGTGAAAGAAAGAAAACTGAACACAACAATACTTTATTCACACATGGAAGAAGCTGTTGTAGGAGGAAAGCCAACTACCAAGCAGCTAGAAGAAATGAAACAGTTGTACAGGCTCTGCTTGTATGGGGTGCTTCACAATATAGACATCTTTGAGAAATCCTTGCTCAGACAGTTTCAAATCTGCAAGAGGAGTGTAGCTTTTCATTTTCTTACAAAGAAGGAATTCATAACTGCTGATTTCAAAGAAGACTTTGGTTTTGTGATACCACATAGGACATTGTTGTCTTATTTTGCAGCTAAAGAGATATCTACCCAGCAATGTGCACGATCTCAGTGGATACTCCTAAACCTCCTCCTGAACACAGAAGGTTTCTCTGAAGTCATTGTGTTTCTTGCTGGACTGCTGAACATTCCAAACCTGTTTGATCTCATATTCATGCACACCCTTTTCCATGAGTCTGTTGATATGGATAGGATGAAAAGTGACTGTATAGAATCTGTCCATCAAGACAGATCAATGATCTCTGGTCTGTACAAAGAAAGTAGAAGTTACTTACTGGACAGTCAGGATCCAAACTGTTGTTCAACATTGTTAGACCTGAAAATGATTCGGCGGAAAAGCTTTGTCGAACATGTGAAAGATCAAAAAGAAATATCAAAAATGATCTCAAGAATGGCCAAGGATCTACGGTCTGATATTTGCTCCAAGTGCTTCACAAAAGTCTTCCATCTTGCCTTGTCCCAGTCCAATAAGGTAGTATGGCTCCTTCGCTGTTATCATGAATATTCAGCACTCAAGAAGAAACCACACTCAGACTTGATGACTAAACTTCATCATGCCCACAACAAGGAAATCTTCATTGGAGAGAGCGATAGTCCTTATGATTTCCTGACATCTGATTTTTCTGATGATGGATGTTGTACCCTAAGGATCCCTTATGCAGTAGAGGTAGCTCAAATGAAAATCATGGTAAAATACCTTGGTCAACATCTTCGAAGAGGTAAAGAGATCAAGAAACTGAGTGTGATTGTTGATAGTGAATCTCACTACACAACAACAGTCTTGCATAAAGACAAAGCCAAGGATGTTGCCAAAGCCGTAAAGGACTGTTTGCGGAAATTGCATGATAGAGGACTTCAGGAAATTTCATTTACTGGACTCCTTCCAGAATATGCAGCACAGATACTTCCAACATCCATGGCTGGATCATTGGATAAGCTAACCATAGCTTATTTCTCCTCAACGCAGACATGGATCAAGCTCTTGACGCGTCTGTCACATCTCACGGTCATTGATCTTCATCTCGAAACGCTGGATATAGAGGCCACCCAACTTCTTGAGTGCATTCTGAAAGCTGATGGGAGCTTTGGTGAAAACATCACCATGCTGCATCTTGGCCACAGAACTAGAATCACAAGAGAAGTTCTTCACAAGTATCTCCTCCATGGTACAGTCAGTGTGACCTTTGAAAACCTAGTTGCTGATGATTCAGTGTATGGAGAAGTGATCCTCGACATCGAGCCAATCAGTGCATACCGCAACCTTTATGTGTCATATGGAGACGGTGCATACTCCACAGCAAATCTCCTGCCTTCTGGCCTACACCTTGCTAAAGTAAGGATTTGTGCCATCTATTCATCAGAAAACCTACACAGCTTCCTACATGATGTTGCACAGGATGGTGTGGTCATAGATGACCTTCAGATTGATCATCCCTGTATGTCAGGTTTCATTCTGCAAGCACTGTCACATAACAGAGAGAAGATCATCAATCATGTGCAGTCCATCAGGTTGAGACATGGCACATACAGTTCTGATGATGTGAGGGAGTTTCTGATGTGGCAAACTTTTTCAGCAGGTACTTCAACAATTGTCCTAGACTCTCCCATCATTGATGGATACAGCATTGAAGAGATTTGCTTGCAAAGGGAAACATCTGTAGCAGAAACCTCTGTGAAATTCTCATACATCGCAGGTAGTCAAACGTACGTCTCATGCTTGCCGGCTGGTATCGAATTTGGAAGAGTGTGTTTTGCTGGGCTTGCCATGGACAATACAGTTATGTGGCAGAAAGTACTTGCTGATTCCTGCCAAGTCAGTAGCCTTGAATTCCACTCCAATGTGTGCATCAATGGGGATCCTTGTATTCAAGCACTTTTGAGGAATATCATTCTGTTGAAAGGCATAAGCTTGCTGGTTCTCAGGAATTTCCTATTCTTTGAGACAGAGATGATTGATCTAATCACTGTTTCTGAAGTGATCCCTCTCACCCTTGAGAAGATAGAGGTGGGCCATCTGAAAATTGATAGCATTCACTTGGAGAATACTGAAGATGAAGGCAAGCAGCAGATCAGTATTAGCTGTAGATATCCACAGGAATTCTCTGACCTGCTGCCCACAACTCATCAACTTGAGGAACTAGTCTTGAAACTTCATTCAGACTATTCTGGAAGTACATGTGATGAGAAGAATTTGTCATATTCTCCTTTCAGTCCTAGGCACAGGTCCATGAAGCTTGGCTCTCCATCATCCATACCAGAGTCATTCAGGACTTACAACAATAGCCTGTCGCCAGGAAGTTCATTCGGGGAGCGATGCAGCAGTCCGGTTCACAATCGTAAAAAAGGACATTTGAATAGCCCTTCGCAGCAGAGTCCAGGACAAAACAGTAATCATAGCAATGATACTCATGCATCTGATCTCTCTGGGAATGACAGTGATGAACTCCACAAAGCTGCAAGTGTTGGAGGTGGCAGTAAAAGCCATGCAAGCAGCCATAGCCCACAAAGCCAGCCTGGCAGCAACCGCAGTCATAAAAGTAAAGGCAGCAGCTATTATAACAGTACAGGAACTGATTGCTCACATGGGACACAGCCTGACAGTGCCCACACCTTGATGAGAGAACTTGAGAAAGGTTTCATCAACCGCGTGTTCTTGAATCTTGAGCTGTGTGAGGAGGCCGCATGTGAAGACCTGCTCCAGGCGCTGATGGACCACAGCGAGATTCTGGAGAACGCTATAGGTGTACTCCATCTAGTCACACCAAAACTTGATGAAAAGATTGAATCCAGCTTCAGGCAATCTAACATGGCAGCTTTCAGTACTTTTGTTACAAAATCGAAATAATCATATATCTAGTTTGAACTTGTTTTTGTATCAAGATTGTTCAAGACTTGGCTGAAAAATGTACTTCATTGTTGGCTCGAATATAACATATTGGTGCTATATGTAGTAGATACCAGCATTGCTCGAAATATTCGTTAAAATGGAGCATCTAGTACAATTTGTTACCTTGATTTTTAATTTGAACATTCAGATTTTATAGACATTTCATATGTTTGAAGGAAGAAATATAGTTTTTAGAGAGATTAGGAATTTGTATATAGATATATTATTTATTTATTACATCATCTTTTAAGTTAGAAATGTTGTTGAATTATAAGCTCTACATTTTAGACCAGAAAACATACTTTGATGCTAGTTTATGTGCTGGCCCCTAGTTACGTCTTGATATCCCATTTTAATACAGAAAGGAGATGGTATGATGAGGTAGGAACTTCTTGTACCGAAGTGGCTTGAATATGTATGTGTCTTGTATAACGGCAGGGTAAAAATCAGGAAATGAAAAACCCTGATTATAGTCAAACAGCGAAATCCTGAGGTACCATTGTTAAACAACACTGTTCTATGCAATTTGAAACTTATTACTGGACATCGATTCTCTGTCTCTTTGTAGCTCTATAGTGATCGATGCCCAGTTTTATACTTCAGACCAGTGGCTCATTTTGGCTGTTTTTCGCCTCACAGATTGCTCCTAGCGCAAAATCCTGACTAGGTGTCAATATATTCTCTATGCCAATGTGTAATATGAGGGTAGAAAACAGTGGAACCTCAGTTAGAAAAAATCCTACTGAACAGTTTTTGAGAAAATTAGGGTTTTGTTGCCCTTTTTTGCTGTTTTTAGTACATTTCCTACATAACCCGTGAACGTCAGCATTTCTCAATTTTCAGGTATTTAGAATTAGAATTTGACATTTTTTTATTCGCAGTAGGATTCCTGAATACCGAGCCATTCTAGAAAAGCTATTCTTTGGAAAAAATACTTAGTATTTCTTGATGATTTTCGTTGCACAAATTTAGGTTGTAATATAAAAACTGCATTGTCATCCAATCAAAGTGTTTATGCACTGTTGATGGTCACCCCCTCCCACCCTCTTCACTGTGCATTGAAGGAGAACAGGCAGGGGAGGTACACGTGTCTGTATATAGCTGTTGACCTGGGTGCTGGGTGCATTTTTAATTTATGGGGTGCCAACTGTTCATGAAAGAAAATTCAAATAGATTTTTTTTTTTTTAGTATCAGATTAATGCAACTACAAGTCGTGATAGCACTTAAAGCATTCTATTTGCATTAATATGAATGGTGGCCACCTTATGGGGTGCCAAATATTCATGAAAGAAAAATTGATAAAAATTTGTTTTTTATTAGCATTAAATTGATGCAACTACAATTCGAGATTGCATTTCAAGCATCGGGGCATTCAATGAATGGTAGTCATCTTAAATATATGGGGTGCCAACTGTTCATAAATAAAAAAAAGAATAGAATTAGTTTTTTTATTAGTATCAGATTAATGCAACTACAATTTGTGATTGCACTTAAAGCATTGTGGCATGCAATGACTGGTAGCCACCTTGAATGTATGGGGTGCCAACTGTTCATGAAAGAAAAAAAAGAAAGTTTTTTTTTTAAGAATCAAATTAATGCAACAGCAACTCAAGATTGCATTTAAGCATTATGGCATTCAATGATTGGTGGCCATCTTGAACCTATGGGGTGCCAACTCTTCATGAAAAAAACAACTAAATTGGATGTTTTTAACAGTTTAAAATTAATGCAACTACATTTCAAGATTCCATTTAAAGCAATGTGGCATTCAATGAATGGTGGCCATCCTAAACCTATGGGGTGCCAACTGTGTTTGAAAAAGGTATCAAATAGAAATGTTCTTATATAGATATCAAATTAATGCAACTACAATTCTTCATTGCACTGAAAGCATTGTGGCATTTAGTAAATGGTAGCCATCTTGAATGGGTTGAATGAAGGAAAAATCAAATAGGATTTGTTTTTTTGATAGTATCAAATTAATGCAACTACAAGTCAAGATTGCATTTCAAGCATCGGGACATTCAATAAGTGATAGCCATCTTGAATCTACGGGATGCCAACTGTTCATGAAAGAAAAATAGAATAGATTTTTTTTTATTAGTATCAAACTACTGCAACTGCAATTCGAGATTACATTGAAAGCATGGTGGCATTCAATCAATGGTTGCAATCTTGAATTTCGAAATGAACATACACACAGACATATAGGCATGAACATGGTGTTCTCCTTCATATAGATATTCATGGATTTCTACTTCTAATAAATATAGCTTTCTGTTACATGGATGTCGATGTCCAGTTTTAGATATATATCCATATAGTGCATTGGAGTGCTATAATGTTGGACTGCTGTATATTTTTCATAAAACTTCCTGATATATATCTGAGTATACGTCCCTTTGATGAACAGGGATAAACAGCAAATCATGGTGAATAGATTAGGCTTTTTGGTCTATCGAATATTCAATCTGACAATAATCATGTATCAAGCCACACATTTGTTCTTTGGGCAACACACCCGCTCTTGTTTAGGTAGACATTAGAACGTTTTAAAACCCGTTTTCTTGCATACGTGCCAATTTTTACGGTTTTTCAATTTGACAATTATCAGTGTTCATATAGCCACCAGAAGAGACGTATTTAAAGTAACTACCTATACAAGAATGCCGAAATAGTGATTCAATAAGATTATTAATATCGATTTTAACATCTTCCAGCCATGTTGGGGAAGGAGGTATTCTTAAGTACAGGGTACCTTGGTTCTTGAGGTATCACCTGATATGTTAAGTTTGACAATGGCATCTCATTACAGAAATGAAATCTTAAGATGTATCCTTTGCTGTGTGCTTGTGTGCAATGAGTATCGGATTTTATATTATTCTTTTGGACAGGAAGTCCAGAGCATTTTCCAATAGACTGGAAATATTTGTTTTTACTTTTAGTGTATCTCAGTGTATGTACACAATACGTAAATACATGTACATCTATAAAAAAGAAGAAGAGATAAGATAGGTCTTTTTAAATGTTGTGTGTGTTGTATTGTAAGTACTGGTAACACTGTTATCATTGGACAGCTTACACAGTTTGGCTGCTATTATTTATTACATCAAGTATTGACAATGCAGCATGGACATGTCAGTGGTCAGATTACATAGATATACTATGTTTTGTATATCACTTGTATATATAAGCCTTGTGGTGCTCAATAAATGCTATGTATAGAACCTTAGCGGTGAGGATTCTTTTAAACGACTAAACTAGTCTTGATGAAAACCTGAAACGATAGAAACATTGACCCAATATCGAACTGCATTGAAAATGGTATATATACATGGACCGAAATATTTATACATGTATACATGTAATTGGAGTCATGGGACAGGGGACTTATTAAAGGCTAAAGGCCGGGACCTTTAACAGTTAGAGCCGGGAGGGGGAGGGGCTCTGTTCATGGGGTGACATTCAAAGTACTGGGCCTACATGTTGCATTATCATTTTGTAGATCCGTGGAAATCTCTCAAAGGGCTGCTCATAAATTACGTCATGCGGGATGGGATTGGGGGAGGGCAGGACTCGACCCCCCAATATAGATTGATCCTCTTAAAAGTGCCACGCCCCCTCTCCCGACCCGACCCCCCGAATATAAAACAATCTATCAAAAGTGCCACGCCCCCTTCTCCCGACCCGACCTCCGAATATACATACGCCACTGTTAAAAGTGCCACGCCCCCTCCCCCCTACTAGCCGCGTGGAGCAGCTGATGGTACTGTTGGCACTACCCAGTGGTGCCGATTTCACCACGGGACTGGGTTCTCCCATTGAATGCCGACTCCTTCTCTGTGCCGAGTTCCCATCGGGCCAGCCAGCCATACCACCACGTCCCATAAATCCGGGCTGTTCATGTAAAAACTAATGTGCATTTCATTGATATCGGCTGGTTTAACAAGTAATGACAATATTGCTTTTCAGGGTCCGAATCCTTAACATATTCCAGAATACGAAACTAAAACCATAATACCGTCTGGAGTGTGCTAACTCTGTATGTGGAGCAGCTCGTTGGGAGGAGGAGGGGCTCAGTGCGACCCAGACAGTGAGGGCCGTGACTCTGAGTCTGAGGGCGTGAGGTGGGCTTTGATCCTCCCAGTGACAGTGCTATTGTCTGAGCCTTTGTTAATCTAATGAAGCCAACAAACAGTACGGAATGTTAACACAATGGTGAGTTGTCTTGTAGGATAGTGGGGGTAGGCGCTACATGACCAAACCACTCACTTGACTGGAGCTGGTAGGTGTCTGTGATTCAATGTCATGCGTGTCTGTGGAGTCATAAAACTGTGGGATGAATTAATGTAGCTATCTACAGAAGTCTTGCTTAATGAATTGATTGAGTGAAGCGAGGGATGAGTCATTCATTGCCAGCTGGAGGGAGGGATGTGGGAGGGGGGCATAGGTGTGTGTGTGGCGGGGGTGGTCGGGGGGGGGGGCATATTGAGAAATGTAAGGGCAGGGGGAGGGCTGGCAAAAGATAGGGGGGGGGTCAAAACTAAATGCCGTCCATTTAGGTAGGTCAGCTCACGGCCATGCATCAGTCCATGCTATGCTTTTTTATGGTGTGGGGGGGGGGGGCATTTCACAAATCAGAACTTAGGGGGTTTAGATTGCTTTTGGCTACTAGTAATTGCGGGGTCCGAAGAAATAGCCAATGTGGGCAAATCCACCAAGCCCCCCCCCCCCCAGCTGTTAATGACTCATCCCTAAAGTACGACAGCTTATTTTATCTACAACTTATAAATATATGTTGAAGTTGGGTCTCTAGCACAACCAGTCAAGGCTATTTTATACACCCTAGGCTAGCCCTATAGCCTAAGTATAGGGGTTAAAATAAACATTTTTGGCTGACTATTTTCTAGGGAATGGTCTTTTTCGACCCCTCTGAGGGGGGAGGTCAACCAGATTTCGACCCCTTTAATGTATGCGTGGAGGGGGGGGGGGGGGTTAACCCCGCTAACGTGTTGACATTTATATTGCAATGTAAACTTCACAATAAAAAATCTGCCAAAGGGAAGATTATGGCAGAAATGCTGTAAATGTGTTTGTTTTCTTGCCATTTAGGTTAATCCATGATCAGACTACAGTGGAGACGGCCATCCTGATATACACATAAAGTCCAATTGAAGAAGTGCTGTACAGCTGAAGGAGTTGGCCATAGATATAGACACACTCCTCAAAGGGAGCTGATGCATTGAATGATGGATGGACTAGAATATGTTCACACCCCTTTAGAGGCAATATTTGTCGATGATCCACCAACCGTATCAGCACTGCAGGGTACGCAAGCGATGCCTTCAGCTATAGACTCAACACCACCTATGCAAGGGATGCCAGGTCAACGGATAGCGCAGGGAATGCCTGCCCCTGTAAAGACTACCTCAGCGATAACTATGAGGGGACAAAGAACTGTAAAGCGGCTTAGTGTGGGCTATATGCAAGAAAAACCCTACCCGTGTTTATTTTGTGATAAGCGCTTCAGTCTACCGAGTAAATTGAAGAATCACCTACTCACCCATACAGGGGAGAGACCACATGTATGTGTGCAATGTGGCAAGGGCTTCGCTCAGAAATCAACACTTAAGACACATTCTCTATCGCACAGCACAGAAAAGTGTCATGTTTGTAATGTCTGTAATAAAGGATTCATTACACAAGCTGCCCTCAGAATACACTCCATGACCCACACAGGAGAAAGACCACATGTGTGTTCAGTCTGTGGCAAAGGCTTCATTGTGGTCGCGAGACTGAAAATGCATATGAGGACCCACACAGGAGAAAAACCTTATTTGTGTTCAGACTGTGGAAAAGGATTTGTTATGGCAGGAAGTCTGAAGAAGCATAGGATAAAACATACAGAACACAAGGCTCATATTTGTCAGGAATGTGGAAAAGGGTTCCAGTCTTTAGCATACCTCCAGGTACATACAAAGCTCCACACAGAGGGAAAACCTTATGGATGTACACAATGTACTAAAAGGTTCCTGACAAAAGACCAATCAAAGATTCACAAGAGAATTCACACAGGAGAAAAACCTCATGAGTGTCCGGAATGTGGCAAGAGGTTTCGAGCATTATATACCCTTAAGAATCATAGACTGGTTCATACTGGAGATAAACGTCACACCTGCTCGATTTGTAATCGTAAGTTCAAAAAGCGGACTACTTTAGCCGTTCACATGCGGTCCCATACTGGAGAGAAGCCATATAAATGTTCCCAATGTGGTGTTGGATTTAGCACAACAGGAAGCCTAAAGACACACATGATGATTCACACTGGAGAAAAACCAAATGTGTGTTCAGACTGTGGAAGGGGATTTATCAGACAAACAGATTTAAAATTTCATATGATGACCCATACAGGAGAGAAACCCCATGCATGCTCGTATTGTGATAGATCATTTCTTAAAGTAGATACCCTAAAGAGGCATAACCTGACCCAACACCTGAATCCAAAGAGAAGGGAGATAACCATTGAAAAAGATAGTGAGTGTCCAAGATGTGGTAAGATGTTCCACATAAAATCCAGTCTAACTAGGCATATGAAGGTGCACACAAAGAAATCCCATGTATGTTCTTATTGTAATGACGCATTTGTGGATGCAGACGCCATGCTGGACCACAAAAAGACACACGAGATTAACAAACCCCATCTCTGTTCACAGTGCGGTTTAAGTTTCAGATCCGAGGAAAATCTAATCAAGCACATGAGAACTCATGCTGGAGAGAATTCCCACATGTGTTTGAATTGTGGATTCGCATTTGACACAGAAAGTAGTTTGAAAGCTCATGTTATGACTCATATATTAGAACAGACACACACATTTCCAGACAATGGAAAATTTCCCGATAGAAATGTAAATGCTCATGTGATGACACATACAGAAGAGAAACCTCCTGTGCACCAAGAAGAATCCCTGGAAACTGAAGATAAACAGAAAGCTGACTTGCTGATTCCTGATTGTAAATGTTTAGATTGTGGTAAAGGCTACAGGGATGAACACAGTCTGAGAAAACACATGGTTACTCACACTGGACCTAGAGAGAAACCTTGTGTGTGTTCAGTCTGTGGGACAGGACCGTCCAGCCTGGATGACTTAAACATACACATTAAGGGCCATCCAGGAGATAAACTTTATTCATGTTCCCATTGTGATGCAGTTTTCTCTACCACATCTGAGCTAAGGCAACATAAAATCACCCATGTTGGAGCAAAGTATATGTGCTCAGAATGTGGCAAAAGCATCAATTTTAAGTGTAATTTGGATAGACATATTAAAGATAAACCCTCTGAGTGCCCAGATTGTGACAAATCATTCAGCAATCAAGACACCTTTAAATCTCATCTGAAAATCCATACAGGGGAGAAAGGCCTTGTGTGCCCGTACTGTGAAAAGACATTTGGTAGATTACAACATTTTAATTTACATGTGGCAACGCATACAGGAGAAAGGCCTTATCAATTTCCAGAATGTGGGAAGACCTATTTAACTTCTACTCAACTCAAGGGTCATATAATGTCCCACAGTGGAGATCGACCTCATGTTTGTTCATATTGTGGAAAGGGTTTTCTTACAGCACAGAGGCTGAGCATCCATACAAGGATCCATACAGGAGAAAAACATCCACACAGTTGTTCAGATTGTGGGAAAGGATTTGCATCAGCATCCAAGCTCAGAGCTCACAGGGTTATTCATACAAGACATAAAGAGGATAAGATCCATGAGTGTTCAGATTGCGGGAAGGGATTTGAGTTACCATGTAAATTAAGGAAGCATATGGTAACCCATACAGAAGATAGGCCTCATGTGTGCTCAGAGTGTGGACAAACCTTCAAGGTTTTACGGAACTTGAAAGGACACATGATGGTCCACACAGGGGAGAAACCTCATGTGTGTTCAGTCTGTGGAAAGGGTTTCGGTCAATCAAGCAGCTTAAAAACCCATATGAGGACTCATACTGGAGAAAAACCTAACATTTGTACAGAATGTGGAAAGGGTTTCAATGTATCACAAGGTTTGAGACACCATATGATGAGCCATACAGGGAAGAAGCCTCATGCATGTTCGGAATGTGGTGCCACATTCACAACAGCATATAATCTCAAAGAGCACAGAATAATACACACAGGAGAAAAACCACATGTGTGTTCAACATGTGGGAAGAGATACAGACAGAAAGCCCATCTCGTTAAACATGGTCGATCTCACACAGGTGAGAAACCGTATGCATGTCAAGAATGCAGTAAGACCTTCTCATCATCAAATGGCTTGAAACTGCATGTAACCAAACATACAGGCGAGAAGCCCTATACATGTTCCAACTGTGGTGAGCAATTTAGGTATCCAAATACGCTAAAACTACACATGAGTAAGCATTCATGTGAGAAACGGCAGGTATGTACAGAGTGTGGTAAAGGATTCAATTCTCTTGGAGAACTAAAGAGGCACACGATGGATCACAAAGGAGAAAAGCCTCATGTGTGTTCAGAGTGTGGTCAGGAATTTGCAGATGCTAAAGCTGTAGCATTGCACATGCTATCACACTTTACAGAATTACCATGCCAGACCAATGAATTCCCAGAGAAGGTCATTGAGAGTGTTAACCTGATCTGTGACAGAGATCAAAATACAAAATTACGAGAGGAAGGGGGAAAGGAATGTGTAACCAAACAAACTCATGTAGTGAATGATGAAGAATGTGTGTCAACTATAGATGAAGAGGAACATGAGATGGTAAATGTGAAAGATGAAAATATTATTTCTCTGGAGGAGAAACAGCAATCTACATTTCCCAAGAAACATGTCTCTAGCTCTAGCTGTGATGAACAATTTTCAGCTCCAACTAAGTTGAAGGCACATATGCTGAGTCACACAGGACAGACACCCAATGTCTGTCCATATTGTGATAAAACACTATCTACTGCAGGAAAGCTCAAAATACACATGACTACTCACACAGGAGATACACCACATGTGTGTTCAGACTGTGGTAAAGGGTTTGGAACCTATTCAAGACTTAGAGATCACAAATTGATGCATCTCAAAGACCAACCTGAAGTGTGTTTCCATTGCTCCAAAGGATTTCGTGATTCAGCAAGTTTATTGGATCATCTGAGGGAGGAAAATGTCAAGAAATGTGAGGCTTGTTCTGGATGCAGCAGGAAGTTTTGGCTAAAGAGAGAGCTGACAGCCCACATGAAAATACATAGCAAACAGGGAACTCATACCCAAACACATCATGATGTGAAGTCCAAATTAACTTCTGATTGCAATGAAAAGCAGACATCATCAAATCTGAGAGGCAAAGATGTGAAACCTGAATTGGCAGATATTCATGACAAAACTGATTCATCATCTGTCCTTACAGATGTGCATGTGAAATCTGGCACCTCAACTCTGCATAATAAAACAAGTAGATCCTATATTTGTGAAATTTGTGGTAAAGCATTCTCCCAGTCAGGTTCACTAACAAACCACAAGAGAACCCACACAGGAGAGAAACCACACGTGTGTTCAGACTGTGGTAAAGGTTTTACCCTGATGAGTGGTTTAGCAGCACATATGAAATCTCACACAGGAGAGAAACCCCATGTGTGTTCGTACTGTGGTAAAGGATTTGCATTTGCGCAGTCGTTAAAGCACCACAAGATGATACACACAGGAGAGACGCCTTATAAATGTGAGTACTGTGGGAAGGGGTTCATTGAAGGCGGCAGCTTAAAGAGACATGTTCGAATCCACACCGGTGAGAAACCCTACACCTGTGAGGATTGTTGGCAGAAGTTTAGGACGACAACACTTTTAAGCTCGCACAGAGAGACACATTCGGAGGACCAACATCAATGTTCAGAGTGTGGTAGGATGTTTACAAAGGCATACAGCCTAAAGTATCACTTAAAGATAGTCCATGGAGGAAAGCAGCCCTTCATCTGTTCAGACTGTGGTAAACAGTTTACTATGCCCCAAACACTCAGAATCCATATGTTGACCCACAGGAAAAAATCTGAACTTGGTTTGGAAGACACTGCAAGTACCAATGTGAATGAAAACTTACCAATGAAGTGTCCAGAGTGTGATAAAGAATTCCATGACAAGACCAAGTACAGAAAACATTTGTATGCACACAGAAAACGGCATCTATGTACACAATGTGGAAAGGCATATGACAAGCCTTACAAACTGAAGCAGCATATGATAACTCATACTCAAGAACACAACAGTAAAAGGGCTCAAAAACAGAAGACTCAGGCTTGTCCAATCTGTACCAAAGTGTTCAATTATGTAAGAGGGTTTAAGAATCACATGAGGATGCATGCGAGGGACAAAAAGTACAAATATAGCGAATGTGGTAAAGTTTATAATTTAGAAATTTTATTAAAGAAACATACAAAAACCCACATTGGTGGCAAACCACATGTTGATCAAACTCTTGAATAGAACATGGCTACTAACTCAGATGAGAATACTAATGTTGTACAAAGTTACTTGATTCCTCCTGTCAATACCAGATCGCTGAAGTACCAAGACAACCAGACAACTCCTTCACATGATAAAGTTAGTTTAATAACTTTGTGATGTTATATATTAGAGAGGTGATGAACATATATTACCAGTAATGCTGTTTCTTACTATTTGTAGATGTTCTCCTTCCATAGAACTGTAAAGCCCTAACGTTACGTCTGTAATAGATCAATAGATGTGGCAGATGCTCATGAAATATGTGTAAGTTAAGTCATGTTAGCCAACTGTGTAGGAATAATCTTGCAATATAAACACCAACCCATGTAAATTCCTCTGTAAATACAAAGACTGTAAATATATAGATACAAGATTAATGTGTAAATCATATGTCAGGTAACAAAGATATGCCAGAAGGCCGTTGGAGTAAAATAAAAGAATACGAGAGTTCATCATACTCGCAAGCATGGACTTTAACACCAAAATTATGCTAATTGTGCCCTAGAGGTTATAGAGGGGGGATTCCCTCAGTATATTGATTGTATGCGATGTGGTTTATTAGTGTCACATACATGTAGTAATGAACATTAGCCGTATCATCTTCTATGTTGGAAACTGATATTATGTAGGCCCAACGTTATTATGATGATAAAATAATAAACTTATGTCTTGATCTGGTCGTTCATAAAATTCTAATTTACAATTGGTGTCATTCTACATATTCTCAATTTTTAATGAAATGAGATGCAGAATTGAGTGAAAAATGCCCGTTTACACATCTGCCCTACATCATTAAAGGTGTCTTAGTAGTTGGCAACTGCACAACCTATTGAAAGAGGATGCATGAATGCCTGAATATGGTGTCAAGCTCAGTAGATCACGACACAAATCATGTATCTGAACCAAGGTCTATATTATCTATACAATTAATTAATCTTTTACATTATTTGTTTCTGATATAATTTGTTTTGAAGGAGTTATCCCTACTAATAGTTTGTATATCCTTTCCGTCCTCAGGTTGCAGTTGTCAACTATCCCCACCATGATGATGTAATGAAGATATGCAAGGGAGGAAATAGAAACAATGAGATGAAGTGTGGTCTATTCCACCAGACAGACAGACATTTAAGCTATGTAAAGGTGACATCATATTTTACCACTGATATTAGAACAGAATAAGCACACATTATGGATTGTCTGGGAAGTGCCCATATCCCAGTGGATGGACTACAGAGAATGTTCCTAATTAACACACCAATGCCAGCTTCACAGGAGGTGATGGCTGCCTCAGGTTCTTTAGGAACTGCACCTGTGATGACAGGTCTACCAGCAACACAGCCAATGCCTGCCTTTACAGAAACCACGCAGGCAGAAATTCGTCCACTAAAGTTGTCCAATGCATGTTCAGACTGTGGTAAAGAATTTGTGACGGAGGGTAATCTAAAGCGGCATATGGCAAGCCACACACAAGAAAAGCCCTACCCATGTTCATTTTGTGAGAAGCGCTTCAGTCTACCAAGTAAATTGAAGATCCATGTGTACACCCACACGGGGGAAAAGCCACACGTGTGCGTACATTGTGGTAGGGGATTTGCTCAGAGAGGTACCCTGAAGATACACACTTTAAGCCACACTGGAGAGAGGCGTCATGTCTGTACTATTTGTAATAAAGGATTCATTACACCGGCTGCCCTTAGAATACACACCATGACCCACACAGGTGACAGACCGCATGTGTGTTCAGTCTGTGGCAAAGGCTTCATTTTAGTCACCAGACTGAATATGCACCTGAAAACTCATACTGGAGACCAGAAGGTTCATCACTGTAAGGAATGTGGTCGGGAATTCCGCTCCCCGTCATATCTTCGTGCTCATAGGAAGCTCCATACAATAGGAAAACCCTATGAATGTTCACATTGTAGTAAGACATTCTTGACACAGCAAGCTGCTACTGTTCACATGAGAATCCACACAGGAGAGAAACCTCATGAGTGTCAGGAGTGTGGCAAGCGGTTTGGGACATTATACACTCTCAAGAACCATAGACTTACCCACACAGGAGAGAAACCACACACCTGCTCTGTCTGTGACAGAAAATTCAGGATGCCATCGTCACTTCTTGTCCACATGCGCTCCCATACAGGAGAGAAGCCCTATAAATGTTCCCAATGTGGTGTTGCGTTTAGCACAACAGGGAGCCTAAAGATGCACGTAAGGATTCACACTGGGGAGAAACCACATGTGTGTTCAGAATGTGGGAAAGGATTTATCAAATCAACCTACTTAAAGAAGCATATAATGACACATACTGGAGAGAAACCCCATACATGCTCTCATTGTGGCAAAGCATTTGCCAAGGCCAGCGATGTAAAAAGACACACGTCAAGGCGTCATCTCAATCCAAGGAAAATAGAGAGATACTCTGAGAAAAATGCAGAGTGTTCAAAATGTGGTAAGATATTCACAACAAGATCCAATCTAATACAACATTTGAAGGTACACATGAGGAAATCTCATGTCTGCTCAGATTGTAATGAAGGGTTTGCTGATTTAGAGACACTGTCAAACCACAAAAAGACACATGGAATCAGCAAATCTCATTTGTGTTCACAGTGTGGTCTAAGTTTCAGCTTGGAGGAAAATCTAATCAAGCACATGAGAACTCATGCTGGAGAGAATTCCCACATGTGTTTGAATTGTGGAATGGCATTTGACACAGAAAGTAGTTTAAAAGCTCATGTGATGACTCATATAACAGACCAACTGCAAAAGCTCCCAGGCAAAAAAGAACAGTTTTCTACAGAAAGAAGTCAAAAGATGACCCGTAAAGGGAAGACATCTGTTCTACCGCTCAACTCTAAAAAAACATTTTATTCTGCAGATAATGCACAAGCTGATGTCTTGATACATATTCAGCCTCATTCACCCATAAAATCACATGTATGCCCAGAATGTGGTAAAGCATTTAAAACCAAGATGAGTCTGACCAAACATAGAGCAACTCCTCACAAGTGTTCAGAATGCAGTCAATCATTTTGTGATGAAGCTAAGCTTGAAACTCACATGTTGACACATGCAGGAGAAAACCCTTATGTGTGTTCAGTCTGTGAGAAAGTACTGACTTGTCTTGAAGACTTGAAGACACACATGAAGAGCCACCCAAGGGTGAAAATGTGCCCGCACTGTGATAAAGCTTTCACGAGAGGAGCTGAACTAAGACAACACAAACTGACCCATGGAGAAGTGAAATATGTATTTTCTGATTGTGACAAAGATTTTAACTTGAAACGTGGTTTGGAGGGACACACACAATCCCACAACAAAGAGAAATGTCCAGACTGTAGCAAAACCTTTATTTTACCAGAAAGTCTCAAATATCACACGAGGATTCACAGAAAAGACCCAGGCCATGTATGTCCATATTACAAAAAGACATTTGTCCAATCGCAGCACTTAAAGTCACATCTAGCAACACATACAGGAGAAAGGCCTTACACATGCTCAAAGTGTGGTAAGAGCTATGTAACTCCTACTCAACTGAGAGGACATGTTAAGATGTCTCACACAGGAGAACGACCCTTTGTTTGTTCATATTGTGAAAAGGGATTTCTTACAGCACAGAGGCTGAGCATCCATACAAGGATCCATACAGGGGAGCAGCATCCACATAAGTGCTCAGAGTGCTGGAAGAGATTTCCATCAGCATCCAAACTCAGAGCACACATGATAGTTCATACTGGGCAAGAAGACAAGAGGCCTCATGTGTGTTCAGACTGTGGTAGAGGATTTCGTATTCCCTCAAAGTTAAAAGCACATGTGGTAATCCATACAGGAGAGAAACCTCATGAGTGCTCAAAGTGTGGACAAAGATTTAAGGTTTTGCGAAATTTGAAATCACACATGATGATCCACGCAGGAGAGAAACCTCATGTGTGTTCTGTTTGTGGCAAGAGATTCAACCAATCAAACAACCTTAGAAGTCACATGCAGACCCACACTGGAGAGAAACCTCATATTTGCTCAGAATGTGGAAAGGGTTTCAATGTAGCAACGAGCCTGAGACAACATATGATGAGCCATACAGGGAAGAAGCCTCATGCATGTTTGGTATGTAGCGCCACATTCACCAGGGCATATAGTCTGAGAGAACACAAAACCATTCACGAAGGAGACAAACCTCATACATGTTCACACTGTGGAAAGAGCTTTAGACTAAAGGTTCAACTAGTTAGGCATATCAGAACTCACACAGGTGAGAAAAGATTCATTTGTACAGAATGTGGTAAATGCTTTACTTCTTCATCTGGCCTCTCAATACATAGGAGGATACATACAGGAGAGAAACCCTACAGCTGTTCAAACTGTAGAGAGAGATTCAGAAATCCAACTTCACTAAAACATCATATAGCTAAGCCATCATGTGAGAAACGTCAAGGATGCACAGATTGTGGTAAAGGATTCAATTCTCTTGGAGAACTAAAGAGGCACATGATGGATCACAAAGGAGAAAAGCTTCATGTGTGTTCAGTCTGTGGTAAGGCATTTACCAAAGCTGAAACCCTGGCTACACATAACATGATTCACACAGGAGATATACAGTACAGGCCCGATGAGAGTGATATGAAAGCTACTGTGCCAAGCAATGTGCCTGAGGACAGTGTCAACCCAGATACGGAAAAGGAGAAAGTGCATACAGAAAGAGATGTTGAAGCAGGAGAAGAAGTACTTGTAGCTGCACATGAAGAAGAGCATTTGGTGTCCGATATGGATGAAGGAGAACAAACAGTTTCAGATACTGAAGGAGATGATGGCCATGTAATTGCAGATAAAGAACCAGAAAATGACAGTGCTCCAGCTAACACAAGACTGAAACCCTATGTTTGTTCAGAATGTGATAAAATATTCAAGACAGTATCAAATCTTAGAAGGCATATCATTACCCACACTGGAGAAAAACCTCATGTGTGTTTAGAATGTGGTAAAGGGTTTGCAACATATAGGAATCTAAGGGACCACAAAATAACACACCTGGAAGATCAACCTGAAGTGTGTTTTCACTGCTCTAAGGGATTTCGCAATTCAGGGAGTTTATTTGATCATCTCAAGATTCAGAATGTACCAAAATCGGAGGCTTGCTGCCATTGCAATGAAAGATTCTGGCAGAAGAGAGAATTAACAGCACACATGGAAATCCACCTCAAACAAGAACCCCATGCATGTATAAACTGTGGAGTGAGGTTTGCAACAGAAGACATTTTGAAAACACACATCTTGTCGCATACAGCTCTCAAATCTGTAGATTCTAGTGGAACCCCTCCATCATCTAGTCATGTAGATGTTGCTTCAGAGTGTAATGAAATCTCATCTCCATCTACTTTGATACACACAAATGTGAAACCTCAAGTATCTGCAGATTGTTATGAAAAACATACATCATCAAGACTCACAGAGAAAAATGTTAACTCTGAACCTTCTTCAGACAAGGATATTACATCAGCTTCTAGTCCTGAGCAGAAACGAATCGAGAGGCACAAGTGTTCACATTGCACTAAAAGCTTTCTCTACCCAAACGGTCTTAGGAAGCACATACTAAGGGCACATTCTGGAGCAAAACCCCATGTGTGTGAATTCTGTGGTAAAGCTTTTGCCCGTTCTTGTTCACTGACAACACATCGGAGAACCCACACTGGAGAAAGACCATATGTATGTTCAGAGTGTGGTAAAACCTTTGTTCAGATAGGTGCATTGATAAGTCATAGTAGGATTCACACAGGTGAGCGGCCATATGTCTGTTCACAGTGCGGGAAGGGATTTCGGGAATCGTATACTCTGAGAAACCATCAGAAGACGCATACAGGAGAACGACCCCATGTGTGCGAACACTGCGGTCGAGGATTCTCGGAATCAGGCAGCTTAAAGAGACATGTGAGAATCCACACAGGCGAGAAACCCCACATCTGTACACACTGCGGGAAACGCTTCAGGACGAGCTGTCTTTTAAAATCACACATGGGAACTCATTCAAGAGATGAACATCCATGCCCAGAATGTGGGAAGATTTTTACAAATGCTTTTACCTTTAAGTTTCACATGAAGAAAGGCCATGGCACACAGCAAGCATTTGTGTGTTCAGACTGTGGTAAAAAGTTTACTTCAGCGCATTCACTCAAAATTCATATGATGACCCACAGAGAAAAGTCTGAACTTGGTTTAGAAGATACTGAAATGGGTGGGAAAAAGACCAGTCTTAGTGAAAACCTGCCAATGAAGTGTCCAGTGTGTGGTAAAGAATTCAATAACAAAAAGAAGTTTACCAACCATATATACCAGCACAAGCATAAGGAAAAGAAAAGCCATGTATGTCTGCAATGTGGAAAATCATTTCAGCGGCCAAACAAATTGAAAAAGCATTTGGAAACGCACACTGTAGAGTATACTACACACAAGCAGCAAGCCCAAAAACCGGAGCCCTGTACAAATTGTGGTAAGGTATTGAGTTCTGAACAAGGGTTAAAGAATCATATGAGGATGCATGGGAGGGACAGAAAGCATGTTTGTGCTCACTGTGGCAAAGTGTACAATTTAGAGAGTGCTTTAAAGAAACATGTGAAATCCCATACAGTCAATGCACTACACAGTGTTCACAATGAAGTTACAGAAAATGTAAATTGCCATACACATGAGAAAAACCATCTGTATCAAGGTTACATGATTCAGGCAGGGGATCCTGGAGCCCTGGGCTACCAGAGCAGCCAAACAAATACTTCAGTTGTTGATCAAGTTAGTTTCATAAATCTATAATAGACTTCTTTGTCTTAAAGTGTTTATTGTAGCTGGCAAACAGATTTTTCACAATGATACTTGAATGAATTGATATCATTATAGAAAGGCAGTAAATGTAATGCACACTGTTGGAACGACACAGTGATTCAGTAAGGGTACGTTACTGCTATTTTAGAGAGATGAGCAGTAGATTTCTCTTAAAGTTGTAGATGGGACTATGATCACTTTAGGGAGTGCTATTTTTTTAACTACAGGGAGGGGGTGCGATTTTGCTACAGAATACCTTACTTCGAGATCTCCACTTCTGAACAGCAGTGTTCCATTGTGCTTAAAATAGTGTGTGTATTAATACATTACTAGTGACCTTATGTAAGCCAATAATTGTGGGAATTTGTGAAAGAAAATACCCTCCATGTGTTTATGTGAAAATATGTTCCATATGCTTGTGTTTACATTGCTTAACTAGGTGAAACAATAGTTTAGCTTATCTCTCTTGTTGAACATGAAAACTATCTGTATATTGAAGATGAAATGTAGAAAATTGTAAATATTGTTCAATAGACTGAATTGCCGAGTGTTTGAATGCTTGTTCGGCAAAATAAAGATGAAGTGATAGACCCAGTTTTAACATTTTATTACAACACATTTAACAAAAACACATGAATTATTTACATCTCCACGAGACTTATCTAGTATTCCAAGAAAAATATGAGTAGCATTATCAGTATTACTACATATGAAAATCTAATATTATGAACAGTATAATAATGAAGATGAGCAATAATAGATGAAACGATATAAAATACATTCCCAATAGCAAAGGAATTATAACTGAATTCGGAACTTGGTAGAAAATACATTAATCAAATATCTATATCATCCACTTTTACATCTAAGTAATATTGCATAATGCCCAACGTGCATGGATACAGCATAATATAGAGTTGGATAACTTCCCATCACACATGGAAGACAATAACAGTTTGTTATCTTTATGATAGATAACTTTACTTGATACATGGAAGACAATAACGGTGTGGAACATTTATGATAGATAACTTTACATTACACATGAAAAACTATCACAGATATCCTATTACATGAAAACAATGGTTCATTATTAAGGGAATAATACATGAATAAGCAAGCACAAAGGTTGGTTATCCATGGCTAAGGCGTGAGGCGCAGCCGACCTTAGCCATGGATAACCAGCCCGAGTGCTGGCTTATCCACGTATTATTCCGTTTATATCATAGTTCTAACATTTGAGAAAAACTGATTGATTTCACCCTTGTGTTTATGATGCAAACTCACCATTTGACGTCATAGCAGTGCGGTTATCCACTGCCAATGCATGGTGGTTATCCAGTTTAGGCACTGGGTTTGAGTGCCTAAAGTGGATTACCGTGGTATAATCAATCATATCTTATATACTTTGCAATAGAAAATAAACATAAGATTGTAAACACACTGATTTATGACGTGTCCACTAGCTAGTAAAGATTCTGCCAATTATGCAATCATGACACATTTTGTGAAAGACTTCATTTAGGATATTTACAGTGTTCAGTTACATTCAAAGGAAAGTAAATCAATGTTAAAGTTGGTATCCCCAATGAACAATTTTCACATTTGGCATGGGTATGCGCATGTTGATATTGCAAGTCATATGCCTAATACTAAATCTCTGTGAACACTATTTTAATACAAATAACATTCATACAACAAGTCGCTGAGATATTGACTGGTCAGTCATAAATCTGGCGATAAGCATTATATTCCTTTATACATGTAATAGGAGGTAGGCGGGGCATGCACTGGTTGTGGCAGCACACACTGATAACAACTGATAAGATGGGCACAAGCCTGTACACGGATGTGGAGGTTACTCATCAACAAAGTACCCAAAGTGCTATTTCATAGATCAGTGCTCGTAGACCCCTTTAGAGAAGGATTACAAGTAAATACCATGGCATGCAGTACATTTCACCAAAGCTATAGATATGATTGTTATTGCACACCCTACATGTCTCTTGGTTATAGGGATTATGTACCCATTTTCCAAGAGAATCATAAAATTAGGGCTATCAGCTTATTGTCGATGATTGTTCATTGTAGCCACCCCAGTGAAGATATCAACTTTAAAATGTTCCTAAATGCTATCTACACAGGCATAAAGTTCGGCTATTGCAATACTCTGATGGACCCTTCTCTAGAAATGAATATATGTATATATATAAAACATGGAGAGACAAGCCATAATCATCCTATTCATCATGGATAGTAGCTTCTCCCTGTTCCACCCCTAAATTGATTATAAGACATCCCCGAAGTCATAGAGTGTGAGCGGTAGCTGGCGGTCCCCATTCGGGCTGCTCTCGGCACGTAACTATAAAAATGTCGTCTGCCCTCAGCAGGGACCTTCATTCCTTGGTCAAAGTACCCCTCCTGTTTGAAGCCTCTCACGAAGAAACCCTTCCGCCAGAGGCAGCAGATTAGCACAATGAGGGCTACCAGGAAGACCAGCCCACATAATCCTCCGATGATGCCATATTTCGTTGGTTCATACTCCCACACCGTCTGGATGTAGAAGAGTTGGCCAACATCGGCCACCTGTCCAGCAAACTCAACCTGTCCAAAGAAAGGTATAGCTGATTGATTGTAGGGCAGTTGTTAGTTAGATTAATGGTATTAAAGAGTGTTGAAGGAAAGACTTTTATAATTCACAGCAATCTTTGCAGGAGGAGACTAGAAGAGTAGGCCATTTGTTTGGCAGGCAATCAATTACAGTTATACGTATTAGTATACTGGCAATTGAATAGTAGGTCATAGTATAGGCAATTCAACAGGAAGATAATAAGATGATTTAAAAGCATAGACAAAATTAATGGTATCTCCGCGGGAAAAGCCCTATATCCTATACGTAAATATCAATCGTTCCCTAACGAGCAAATATCAATCTTACCCTAAGACACACATATAAATCTTGCCCTTACAAACACATATTAATCTTGCCCAAACACAAACAAATATAATTCTCACCTTAACAGGTATTCTCTGGTCATCGGGGTTTGTATCATCCGCCCCTACTTCCGGCCTTTTAACTGGTGGCTCACATATGATTTTGTTGGCAAATAACTGCAGGTTCTCACAGACGGCAAGCCCGACTTTAACTGTCATGTCACTCTCTTTAAGTGCAACATTTAGATCTTCACCCTAAAAGACATTAAATGATTTAACTCATCATGAGAAGTAGTGGAAGAATATTATGATAATGATCGGATAACATGATTATACAATAATTATATGCAGGACATTATCATATTATTGCTATGTTGTTTCCGTTATTAAACAGTTTCACTTTCGATCAGTACATGTATACATTGTAATACCAGATATATAGCCCAGGCCGATGCCTTGAAATGTCTCAACACTTAGATTTTACAACTGTTTCTCTCGGTAGTTTTATAAAAAGTGTATTTAGATTATCAGCAAGGAGAAACCCTTAGGATAACAGTGGTGGAGAAGCTGTATGGAGGGTACCAAAAGCTTTAGAGGTCTCTTTTAATCCCAAGAGATAATGCAGATTCCAAAAAGTAACGTCTAATTCATCACAGAGTGCGCGAAGTTCCCGGAAATTGTTAATTTCTAAAGAATGAAGTTGAAATTTAGCCTCAAAAAATCTTTTAGTGATAAAAATTGTTACTGGACATCGACAGCTGATCGATTCTCTGCATGGCTCTTAATATCTTTGTAGTGATCGATGCCCAGTTTTATACTTCAGACCAGTGGCTTATTTTGGGTATTTTTGGCCTCACAGATTGCTTTTAACTTAAAGTCCTGACCAGTTGACATTATATTCTCTATGCCAATGTGTAATATGATGGTAGAAAACACTGGAGCCTACGTTAGAAGTTTTTGAGAAAATTAGGGTTTTGTGGCCTTTTTTGTGTTTTTAGTACATTTCCTATACAAACCATGGTAGTCAGAATTTCTCACTTTTCAAGTGTTTATAATTACAACTTTTTTTATTCACAGTAGGATTTCTGAGTTCTGTAATAGCCCGTATAAGCGCAGGGGTCTCAAATAAGCGCAGGTTTCGTTTAAACGCAGGTCTAGGACCCCGCTGAAACCCCAAATCTCTCTTTAAAGGTACTCATATAAGCACAGGTCCCTGTATAAGCACAGGGGGCAACAGGGACTTGAAATTCATAAGCGCAGGGGCGCTTAAAGGGGCCACTACGGTATCCCTTCCCCCATCTAGAAAAGCTTTCTTTGGAAGAATATATGTCATTTAATAGTGTATTTGGTCTTCGAAATAGAGGGAGTTTTGGCATAGTTTAATTGACTGTTGACATCCAGTTAAGGGCAATTAGGTTCATTTCAGTGCAAGTTGGATAAACAAGTGACTTTCACTTTTTAACTTGATCTTATGTCCACTATGTCCATCTAGACAGCTTTTGGTGAGAAACAAGTTTAAGAATGCAAAAAAAAGTGAAATGTCCCTAAATATGGCTAATCCTGCGAGAAAAAGGTTTAAAATCTAAAAAAAGAGTAAATTTCCCTAAAAACAGTCAATTTGGCGAGAAAAAAGTTCAAAATCGCCAAAAAAGTGAAATTTCCCTTACAACAGCCAATTTGGCAAGAAAAAGTCTGAATTCGCCCAAAAGATGTGAAATCTTCATTAAAATGGCCAATTTGGTGAGAACGAAGTGTGAGATTGCAAGAAAAAGGAGTGAAATTCCCCTAAAATCTGCCAATTTGGTGGAAAAAAAATTCGAAATCTCAGAAAAGTTAAATAACCCTATATAGTAGAGACTGAACTTCTGAATATCATGACCCAAGGAGCATTTCATTCTAAAAGTTGGGAATACTTTTCTTTACTTGATTCAATGGTGTAGAATCGGAATATGACACTCGCAACGTTGAATTTTCAGGGCGTCTAGTCAAAAGTTAAAAAACAAAATGGCCGCCACTTTGGCAAGCAAACTACCCTGCTTCTGGACATAAAATGCCAATCGTGAATTGATTCACATGAAGGTTGTTGATAAAATAGGCAACCCTTTCCCTTTAACCCTCCCACCCATTAGATTTCACAAGGAACTTTGCATAAAGCAAACTATATTTTCTGTCAGCTAGCTTCTATTCCTATATTTCAATGAGAGAATAGTAATATCCAAATGACAAGTGGCCTGACCATGACAATTTTTTTTTAAATTCCCCCCTTGATACCGTGCATACATTCCATCCACCCCCCCCCCCGAACACGTTAATGACAAGCTGACAGACACTATCAAAATGTCAATACTGCCGTTATGAGGGCCTTGTCTTTGGCTTTCAAATGCTTCAAATATTGAGTCAATCGGACCAGCGGTTGCTGAGCTATTGCATTTTAAATATTTTCGGCAGGCAGTGAATATTCTTCGCTAAGCTGATTGGCCTAGAACACGTTAAATTCTAGCTCTTGAACCATTAGGGTTAGAGACATGGGAGTGGGTGCAAATGAAAGCTAGTCACAAGAGCTACTTGCCTGATGGAGGCAGTTGTATTTTATATACAAAATGTGTGCTTTTATCATACTAACCATCATTTTTCTAGCCATGGCTTGGTAATTGTGTGCATTTTCACATTGAAATAATGCTCTCTCTGGTATTGTGGGCGGCCATTTGATTTTAGGCTTGTTTCCATGGAAACGTCCACTTTTCAGCTCTGCGAGTGGTCAAATCCCAATCAGCACTCTCATATTACCTTAGAAACACCACTCGCCAAGTTTTAGAATGATTTGCCCCTTGGGCCATCATGAATGACATATCTCAAGAAATATTCCAGACTAATATAGCCCCCCCCCCCTACTGTCCTATGGATTTCTACTTTGATGAAACTGAATATAGCTTTCTGTTAGAAAGACTCAGTTACATGAATGTCAATGTCCAGTTTTAGAGAAAAAGTGTGAGGAAAGAGTGAGGAAACCCCACTAAACCTACATCGATTTCCATCTGCCTATCCGAGACGGGCCAGGTGCTGATAAACTGCTGTGTGTCAAACCTCTTTATGACTGGGTCGTTATAAATGGTGAGTTGACTGTATCGGTCTAACCCGGCATCAGTTAGGTTACGGAAGGTGGCCACACCATCCAGCTCAAACCCGATGTGCACGTCGATCTCCTCTACGTCATTGACGGACGGCACGCCGGCCTGACGTCGTTGACGTGTGACGTCACGTCGTCGACGTGCCGGCTCCAGGTCTTGGAGGTTGATGAAGGGCGTGACGCAGTGCATGACGGTTGGTGTGGTGACGGTGCAGGGCTGTTGGGTAATGGGTCATGATTAGCGTTAATGCATTCACAGTAAACAAAACACGTTAAAAAACGTTATTTTGACGTAGAATAACGTATTTTTGTCAGCTGGGCTATGCCTTTTGTCGTCATGGTACATGAATGCAGCACTGGCGAGTAACTCGCCAGCGCTGCATCCATGTATCATGACGACATGGCCTCGTAATATATAAGAGAGACAAAGTGCCTGTATACATCATACCGACCCCACAGGGTTGATGCACTCTTAAAGGGTCGGCATGATGCATGGATGTAGCCCTTGCGGTAGACTAATCAGCGATGCATTTACGTATCATGTTGACAAAGAGCATAATGCATTAAGGTATGTATGCGGTCCTTAAAGGGTTGAAATAATTAACAGAACGCTACTTTAGTTTGATATGAATCCTAATTATGGCATACGTAATAGATAGACTATGGTTATGAGAGGGTAACTAGAAATAACCACTGTAAACTGGCTGGCACCCTTATAGGGTGTCTGCCACTCTACAGTAGCTATATTTACCCTCTCATAACCATTGTCTATCTGTTTTAAACCACAGCTGTGAGGTTATGTGAGTCTAAGTGAAAATAATGTGAGTCTAAGTGAAAATAACCAAGGTGTGAATTCCTTTGTCTTAGCCCTCCTCTATGGTTTAAACATGGCTAAAATGCAGCACTGGCGGGTAACTCGCCAGTATACCGCCAGTGCGCTGTATTTGTGCATCCTGGCCACAAGGGGCGTATAGCACATTAGAGCAACTATGCGGCCTTTAAAGGGTTAGATTACCTTTATCGTGACACTTACCGTCCTGTAGGTGGCACGTTTGGTCGGGTCTGACCGCAGCACTACCGTGGTACGCATGACTGGTTTGTGGACAGAGTCAAAGTTCTCTCCCTTCACGGTGAGTTGCGTCCCTCCCCTGTGCCAAACACAGACATGCAACAGTGTACCATGGCAGGTATGGTAAAGTATAACTAACTGTGAAGGGACTTTTTATGGATCGCAAATAAAGAGTACTGGCTAGTGACTCGATATATATATTAACACAAAGATATGGAAACATTATACTTGGAATAATTATACAGTTATTTCAAAACAATGAGACATGGAGCTTATTGGGATTAGGGATTTAATTACCACCCATTTATGAGGGGGAAAAATACCAGAGGGGATATAATTATGAAATTAAGTATGATATGGAATCTCAATGTTAAAGTTGATTTTGAAGGACCCTTTCCCTTGGCTGTAGACATATATAACAATACAATGGGAAGGGAAACATTATTAATTGTGAGAATATCTGCGAAAAGGTACTTTATTGCAGTGTGAACTAAGGTTTCTTTTGGCAAATGTCACATTACATCTTAATGTTAAAGCTGATTTCCTTTTTGCAGGACTCTTTTCCACTTGCCTGCACACATACAATGTAGCATCACAATGGAACTATTGAGAAATACAAGTAAGAAGAGCAGCTCACGATCTGATGGTGGTGAGTGGCTCTATAGACGTTATGACCGGGTCCGGTCCATACGCAAAGACTTCCCCGGTGAATGTGGGCGGGCCTGTCACGAACACTGTCACGTTGAGGAAGGTACCCACAAGGTCAAGGTCAGCGTCTGTCAGAGCTGGGGTCTCACAGATTATCAGCACCTTGTCCCTGCCCAAAGAGAACAATGGGGTATTTACATAAAGACATAATTACATGTATCAGAACGCTTTATAATATTAAGAGATGTGCCATGGTTATCATTTTGGAGCTCTGCCATTAGCTAATTGATGCATTTAAATATAGGGGCTTCCATAGAGTATGTACGCACGAAGGGGGGGGTGGGGGATTTATTTTCTGAAAATCTTTGCGTACATAAACCCTTTATTTTAATGAGTACAAGACCTTTAGGGGGGATGGGAAGGGGGGCAATTTCTGGCGAAAATATGCGTACATACTTATGGAAGCCCCTTATACGTTGTATTTCTTCTTTCTGGACTGGACTTACGGTTTACTTGGATCAGTTTATTTCATCAATCTATTGCAGTATTCCTTACTATTTGCTTTTTTACAAGGAAAAATAGTTTTTTTCTAGAAAGCCTATACACGAAAAGATAATCAAACTGACTGACCTGTGCTGACCAACACACTCCAGGGCCCCCAGGTTGGTCACCAGTACTGTATCTAGGTTGTAACCAGTGATGGTGATACGTGTATCGCCAGCCACAGGGCCAACGTTGGGGTCAACATCTTGAATGAGTAGCTCTAGAAAATAAAGAATAAAACATAATTTCCCGCAGCTAGTATCAGCATACTGCAGCGTTGTTGGCTGAGATAGGGGTTATAATGAGATACATTAATGAGATTATATAATGAGATAAATTAATCTAAAGACATTTTGAATAGTTTTCATTCAGTGTAATTAGATATAACAGCAGAATTTAAATTATTCAATGCCAATGGCTAAAACAGGATGTGCGATGAAGATTGATTAAAACGTAGCTTATGGCTACACGGAGAAAAGAAACAGCATCAAAAGGGATTCCAGGTTGCCTCCAAAATGACTCCCTTTTCTAGGGGAGCCCAGGTCGCCTAAGGGAGCCTAGGTGACTCTCTGGCTGACCTAAATGGGTCACTTGGGGGAGTCATATAGCTCTCCGGGTCATATAACTCCCCCAGATGACTGGAGGCAAACTGGACTCCTTTTGACACTGTTTCTTTTCTCTGTGTATGCTGTGGTATACTCACGGCCTGGGGCTTGCGTAATGACGTTAAGGTCCGTAGACACAGGAGTACCTTCTACCAGTCCCTTACTGACTAACTCCCTCATGCTGGACACCCAGTTCCGGTTGAGGCTTTCCCCCAAGTTATTTGAACTGAACGTCATATTAACCTCCCCAGATGATGTTGGGCTGGTTAGAGGAAAGAGAAACAAAAGCTTAAAAATATAATTATGATTTGATTTTTTTTTTAAATTTCCCTTTTAAAAATTTAACCCTTCAAAACATACAACATGTGATTCATTAAAGTCTTCCCGATTAATTGGCTGGATTCCTAATTTACTGAATATTTATCCTCTGGACACTGTTATATTGTATATCATTGTTAATTATAGGTATGCTGGCTAGCCTTGATACTTTTAATATAAAACAGCTGTTTATAAAAGGATAGAATTACTCACGCGAGTCCTCGGAATTGTATTCTGCTACTTATAGTCAGATCCTGGGCAATGTCGTCAGCCTGAATAAAAACACACCAAGTGAATATGACCTTCAAATAACCAATACTTCATATATAGCTTTACCTATTCAGAAAATAAAATTATAGTCCATCTCTAAAGAGGATACAATTAATTCAATAGATCGATTTCAATAGTATCAAGTCACATATTGTCGAATTCAGGGTAAGCTGCTCAACCTTATTCTTTATTCTTTGTCATGTGGCATCCTGATACTGTATACTTTACTGTAATTAATTCCTGTGTACTTACCATGTCACATATGACTTTGAATAGCGCCCTTTCTTCACAACCCGACCCTGCTAAATCATCGGTCCAATCGATCCCAACTTTTATTTGAACGAGTGTTTCCGTAACTGTTATATCTTAAATAGGAATACAACATGTTTAGCCCTTTGTCGTCAGTGATGTATGAATGTCCTGGCGAGTAACTCGCAATTGTATTACGACAAGCCTTTGATAGGAAGGCTTTCAACAATATAACATACTCTAATATCTATTTCTATGCCAGAGTAAAGCTACATTCATGCTTGGGTTGTTGTTTTTGCATTGGCAGAGCCAAGAGAATGATAGCATATAGATTATGTACGAGAATGAATTTCTTTTCTTCCATTTGATCAATCATGTCATTTGTAATTCATAGTTTAAACATTGGGACAATCTTTTCTAACTGCCTCCTTGGTATGACAATGAAAAGTCATTTGGAGTAGGCAAAATGATTATGGCGTACAGTTTTCCTCAAAGTACATAATAAAGGACACTCACTGCATGGGCCAAACACATCTGTGTCCACCGTGTAGCCTTGGAGACATCGGCAATCCTCAGAAGCGACTGGAAAGAACAAAAATAAAGTCCGTCAGGAGCTATGTACATGAAATGAGCAGTTTCACTAATCATCGAGACGTCGGTTCGGTACAATAACCACACCAATGCATTAGAAACGTATTAGCGGATTAACCGAATCATGTCCCCAATCAACCTGTGCAATGGTTAACCCTTTATAGACCGCATACCGCCTTATTTCATTATGTCCTTTGTTGTCATGGTGCATAAATGCAGCCCTGGCAAGTAACAGCACAGAGAAAAGAAACAGCATCAAAAGGGAGTCCAGGTTGCCTCCAGAATGACTCCCCTCTCTAGGGGAGTCTAGTCGCCTAAGGGACCCTAGGTGACTCTCTGGATGATCTAAGGGAGTCAGCTGGGGGAGTGACCCAGTGGGCACAAAACTCAGTTCAATGGTGAATCAACGTTGTATCAACATTGAATCAACATTGTCAACCAGTTTTCAATGTTGATTCAATGCTCTGTGCCCACTGGGGATATAGTTCTCTGGTCATATGACTCCCCCAACTCGACCCCCTTATGCGATATGGGCTCCCCTTAACAGGGGAGTCATTTTGGAGGCAACCTGGACTCCCTTTTGACGCTGTTCCTGTGAGTGCCTCATAGAGTGATATAACTCTTTGGTAATGTCCTCTGTTTTCATAGAACTATTGGGAGCTAAAAGATCATTGAAGTATGGGACCATCTAATAGGGTACCCGCCCCTCCCCATGTAATACATCTGTCCACATGCTTAACCATAAGGTGAATCTATGATAGGAATCCTACATACTTGAAGTGAACAGGTTATGGTCACAGTTTCCGAGCTCCTTGAAGTAGGTGAGTGCAGGAATGTAGATGCGGTCCATGAGTTCAGTCTCCTCGTCCTCACAGCCTACCAGGGTGTCAGTCAGGGTGGACTTCATACACTGTAACATCGTGTCCATGCTCCTGGCATAGGATGTAGGGTGTGACAAAATATTTTGATAAGGCCAAAAAAAAGAAGGTTTGTTTCAGGTAACATGGGCAGAAAATGCAGGGTCGGTAGGTCGGATTTTTTTCTTCTTTTACTTTTTTTTTCAAACATGAAAGTACTAGCCGGCCGGTCCGAAGACCCTAAAATTGACCAAAAAGGGTAAAAATACGGATTCTATTGCTCTGTCCCCATTTAGGGTCATTTAGTTTTAATTTAAAGTGAATGACTGTGTCTTGTATAACAATGGGTTCTTATGTTTCAGCAACAGAAAGGTTAACCTTTCTGTCAGCATGCCCTTTCTCAACATTATTCTGCCATGCAAATTAGTATTTTCTAATAACTAGTATAAACTTACAATGAAAACAGTAACATACAGGTGGATCATTTCCACTTTGCCATCACATCAGCAGATCAGAGAATGACAAAAAACTGTGTACATACTATTGGCTATGACTATACACAACACATTAGGGTCGGCCCTGTTTTGATAGGGTCGGTCGGGTGACCTGAAACAAACCTTATTTTTTTGGTCTAAATGTATATGAGGAACCCAATAACAAAAAAACGTTATACAGCATTTCATAACGTTATATAACGGTATACAACGTTTCTCTAAGTCTCCTTACTATGGCATAACGTTATGTAAAGATTTAAAAGGTTATTTTGAAGTAAAATAACGTTTTTTTGCTAGCTGGGAAGGCTAATGGGCAGAGCATTATCAGCCAGAACGAATGGGTTTGTATGTATTTATGTAAGGTCAATAAAACTTTCGATATCATGTGATGACCATGCAGGCGCCATAATGTGATATTAGATATACTTGAGGCCAAAAAAAATAAAAGGTGTGTTTCAGGCAACCCGACCCTAGTTTCAAAAAAGGGCCGACCCTAGCATTTTTTTCCGATTTTGGAGAATTTTTTATTTCATTTTTTGCAAAATATTCATATTTTTCGGAAATTTTAGCAGTTTTTTGATCAGGAAGAACATGTCACATGCCTAATTAACTGTCCAGCCTCAGGAAATTGCTCATTAACAAGAATGTCCCATAATTTCATGATATTCCTAGTTATAGTAAGAATTGGTGAGTCGTCTTGATGACCTGCGAGTCGATATGGCAGTCTGCGACTCATTCAAGGTACCTCCAACATTAAAAAAAAAAAAAAAAAAATCCGACCTACCTACCCTAAATTTTTGGACCATGTTGCCTGAAACACACCTTTTTTTTGGCCTGATTAATAATTGTATAATACTATGTGTGCTGCTATTTCTTATTTATTTAGTATGTTGCCTGATAGTTCTGTAAATAATACACTGGCAACTCAGGTATTACACCATGTCTTTGTACAGGTCTACCCAATAGATTATATCTAGATTCTTTAATTCCAGGATATTGCATACGCATTACATAGGTACTCCATTCCCACCATAAGGCCAATTAAAAAAAGAAGATTTGTTTCAGGTAACATGGGAAGAAACTCTCGGGTCGGTAGGTCGGATTTATCTTTTTTTAAACTTTTTTTTTAACACACTCTAAATTCGACCCCAAAAAAGTGTAAAAACAGGAAGATTTTTTCAAAACCTTTGTAAACCTAAAATTGACCTAAAAAGTGTAAAAATATAAACATTTCTTCAAAATTGGATAAAAAAAACGTAGGGTCGGCCCTGTTTAGATAGGGTCGGTCGGGTGACCTGAAACAATCCTTTTTTTGGCCTAATAGTACATCATTCTGTAAGTAGACCATATATATGACACTTACCCACATGACTGTAGTGCTATATCCTTTAATAGCGTCATAAAGCCCTGCTCATTGGTAAAGGTGGTGTCCACTAGGGCACCCAGGGACTGGTAGTAAGTGTCGTAGCAGGAGTACAAGGAGGTGCCACTGCTCATGTCGTAGGACACCGGGTCCAGCAGACAGAATCTGTTTCCTGAAAACATTAGTCATATCATTCCATTTTTTTTTTAATACAAGATTTACTATGCTTAATTACTGGAATGGCCGTATTCAATGCCCCCCATTGAATGCAATGTGGCCGTCAAATAAAAAAATAAACACAAATGCCAACTTCATTGATACCGCTATGATGTATTTCACGCGTGGGGGCTGGGGCACATCCCACTGTGGCTTCGTGGGATCCTGCCCCAGCCCCCACTCGTGAAATACAGCTGGATGCTGTTTCTCTACAAATATGCGGAGGTCCGCAAATTTGCGGAGGTCCATAAATACACTCTCCATATATTTATGGAGGTCGGCAAATATATATGGGAATCATTTTTTACTACTTAAGCATACAAATACGGAGCTCCATATATATTTGTGGCCTCCGCAAATTTATGGAAGTAAATTTACGGACCTCCGCAAATTTGCGGACCTCCGCAAATTTGTGGAGAAACAGGACCCAGAGACGGTATCAATGGGCGTTGGCATTTGTCTATGTATTATATTGCATATAATATATGATGGGATACAAGTACAGTAAAATCAAGTTATAAGGAGGGCCCTCGGACCAGACAAATTTGCTGGTTATAAAAGTAATGCTCCTTATAACCAATACTTGAAGGTCACGAAGTTGGTCCCTTGAATGCAGCACCGTCGAGTTACTCGCCAGGGCTGCATTCATGCATCATGACGACCAAGGACATGATGCATTGAGGCATCATGACTAGAATACCAGTACTATACTCACTGCCCTGACAGGTATGAGAGGTATCCCCAGAGACACACCGCGTGGACCACTTGCAGGGGGAGTTTGTGAACGCTGCACACAAGTCAACTTGAACCTCACAGAAGGTACCACTTCGTCCAACAGATGCTGCAACATCACAAACACCCCTGTTATCAGTAAGATCTTAACAGGAATTATCATATATGGTAATATGGGTGGGGAAATATTATGTGTATATTTATAGTTATTGCGTAATTATATGGAAAAGTAAAAAGGATCCCTTGGCAAATATAGTATACATATATACGTACAATACATTGGGGTACCGGTAACACTATTCTCCCTAATATGAAAAGAAACTGATAGCATTATATATCAATAAGACCTATTACCATTGCAATAATTGTTACTTCTATGACCGAGCATTAACAATACAGTTATGCAAACTTTTTTTTTTCTTCCAGTAATTCCAGGAATACTCTGGTCAGGCTTGTTTCAGGTAACATGGCAAGAAAATGAGGGGTCGGGAGGTCAGATTTTTTTTTTTTTTAACTTTCTTTTTTTAACATGAAAGTACTAGCCAGCCTCTCTGAAGACCCTAAAATTGACCAAAAAAGGGTAAGAATACGAAAATTTTACCCTGTTTTGATAGGGTCGGTCGGCTGACCTGAAACCTTTTTCTTTGGCCTTACAAAGGTCCACTTACCGGCTGTACAGTCACACGTGACCCCCTGTGCCGTGTCGGTGCAGGCCGCGCCCCCTACACACGGGTTAGCACTCACACACCGGTCAGGGACAGAGTCACAGTAGTCCCCAGTGGTATCTGGTGGGCACCTGAAATATCACACAAAATATCATATTTAGAAATAAGGGGGTGGTCATTCTTAACCCTTTAAGGGGCGCATACTGCTTTAATGTGCTAATTCGCTTGGTTATCAAGATGCTTGAATGCAGCCCTGACGAGTGGCTAACTATAGTGCTGCATTCATCCGCCATTATGATCAGGGGCGTGGCAAGCAGTTTCAGAGTAAGGGGGACTGAGGGGTATTTTGACCCTTTTTGACCCCTTTTTACTTGACCTTTTTGGGGGTTGGCCAAAAGTGCCACGCCTCTGCCATCTTGACAGCATGAACCCATCATGAATGTATCATGCCAACTTGGATTTAACACAGGTGAGTTACTTGGCAGGGCTGCATTGATATATCACGATGACAAAAGTTTTTTTGTGCACTAAAGCACTATGCGGTCTTTACAGGATTTTTGGCTTTTTAGTAGCCATCGCCTTTCGACATCTTCATTTATCTGTGAGAGGAACATCCTTCTGTCTCACACATTACTAATCATCAGAATACAATCTGTAACACATTACAATCGTTGCTAACATTTCACATACTACTCAGTTTTATGAAAATGACTATAGACAATGTAATAATGGACCAATATGAACTATTTTTTCTATGAAATAATATTTACTCTACTTAAAAAGCATGATTCAGGCCTCATGTAGTATAATTCAGCTCATTGGCCCATTGGATTGGCATGATCCATTGGGTTGGCATGATACATGGATGTGGCAGAGGCTATTCACTCACCGATGATGCATGCATGTACAACGGCGCAACCCAGTAGGCACAAAATTCAGTCCAACATTAAAACAATGTTGAATCAACATTGAATCAACATTTACAACCAGTAATCAATGTTGATTCAATGTTGTGTGCCCACTGGGAAAGGGCATGTATTTAGTTAAGGCATTATGCTGGCCATAAATGGTTATACTTACAGACAGTGGGCCTCGTTGAATATGTCCGTGCAGGGTGCACTGTTCTTACATGGAGAGGATGTACACGTGGTGACTAGCATGTTACAGTTGTCACCCGTCCACCCATCTTCACACGTACACGTGTACTCGTCCACCCCGTCCGTACACGTACCTGCGTGGTAACACGGTGTACTCCCACACTCATCGATGTTAGTCTGAAAGGTACAAGGATACATGCTGCTTAACACTTTAAGAACACGTGTCGCTATTAAAAAGATGTCATCAAGATGCACCCATGCAGCCCCGGCGGGGCTGCATGGGTGCATCTTGACGACCATATGGGAATGTCTGAACCCCGTAGGTTCGGCATGATGCTTGATTGCAGTCCTGGGGAATTACACGCCAGAGCTGCATTCATGCATCATGACGACCAAGGGCATGATGCATTAAGGTATCATGCCGTCCTTAAAGGGTTAAAGATACAATTACAGTTAAAACGTCCCAAAATTAAGTTATAGAATTATTATTATTACGTCGAATAGGTAGATCATGTAATTATACTAAAATGAGAAAATCACCTAAAATTAACTAACACAGTAAATGCCCCTTGGGGAAGGGTCGGTATGATGCTTGAACGCAGCATTGGCAAGTTACTCACCAGGGCTGGATTCATGCATGACGACTCAATCCATCCCCACTCAGTCAATGATGTTGTTCAAATTATTTGGTATGTATGTACATGCATCAGCCCATAGAACTCTGATGCATTGTTGCATTATTACGACAAAGGGCGTAGCACATTGAAGCAATATGCGACCCTTTAATGGCCACAGTTCACCGGGAAGGTTCGGTCGACTAAGGCCATATACATATAACTCCGGTCAATTGGAGCCCTGTGGACGGTGGCCATAACGGGTAAAGGAACAGCCAAATGACCTTGAACTTGGATTTTGCTGGGTTTAGGCAGTCCCTGTAGTTAGCTTGGAACCAGCGAACAGGAACCAGAAATGGAACCAGAAAGTATGATGGGAAATACAGGTAAAACTACCATCATACATTCTGGTTCCTGTCCACTGGTTCCAAGTTACCAGAAGGGATTCCCCAAACCCAGCAAAATCCCAAGTTCAAGGTCATACTGGCTGTCACCAGAGCGTTCCTTCGGAAGGATTTGGGAACGAGAGTACAGTACTATGGGAGTTCTCACCTCACACTGGGTACCAAAGTAGCCTGCTGGGCAGGTACAACTGTACTCATTTTGTCCATTGACACAGGTACCCTCCACGCAGGGGCTGGAGGCACACTCATCCAGGTCATCTGCACAAGTTGCTCCTGTACAGAGAGGCAAGCATATGTTTAGACATAATACAGAGTTAATACTACATTATACTGGTACACGTCACAAGATTTCAGGAGAATAAGTCATCTAGAAGGAACAAAATGTCAAAAAATGGGGCCAGGCAGATCATCCTGTTTTTTTATGAAGGCCCTAAAAATTTTTTAAAAAAAACAACATAATATTGATATTTGCTGATTGGCTTATGAAATATCTCAATATGGAAATTTAAGAGAAAAGATATTGTATGTTATGATGACATGACATTAGTATATACATGTAAGATAATGGTAGGCATAATCCTGTGCTGAAATCACGTTATAAAGAAGACTGATATAAGGAACTTTCCATTGCCCAAATAAGGTGACATTGCTTTATATGAGGAGCAAATTTGCCTTGTCAAAAGGTCCTTCTCATGACGAGATTCTATTATATTAAAAGTATCTCTTAAAGATATACAGCATGTAATACCCCCATTGTACATGTTCTTGGTATTTATTACAAAGGAGCACTCCCTGTTTATCAGTGTTCGTGACTTATGGTAGTGAACACTCCTCGTGAATATATATTAATTATCACTCATATACATAATAGTTGTATATATTATATACATGTATAATATCACAAACATATCACAAATCACTTACCTGTCCATCCATCGGTACATAAGCAAGTAGTTGTCTCATCTATGTTGACCTTACATGTCCCTCCATGCATACAGTTGTTACTTGGGCAGTCCAAGAGGTTAGATTCACTCTCAGTGATCTGGCAGGTGAGGCCTGTATAGCCGGTGGGGCAGACACAGGTGAACAGGTCACTGCCGCCGTCAGCATCACCACAGGTACCCCCATTTTCACACGGGTTGTTAGGGGTACAGGGGTCTTGGTACACACATCCCGTTGATACAGCTAGAAAAAAGAGAGCTTAATTGTTAAATTGATTACTATGTTATGATTATCATTTATTGATGAATGTCATATAAGACATCAACTTGATATTCAATGGACGTGACTTCCTAGCCCATTATATGCCCTTGGCTTAAGTAGACATTTTACTGTTGTAATAATATCCGCCTATATATTACATACATGTTGTAGGTCTATCTCAAAACAGGTTGTATAGAAGAGAGGTATTAATACTGTGACAAAAAAAGAACATATAGAACGTGTGCTCACATGGAAAGACTCCGCACCACCAGCTTTCATCTGGACAGGAGGATACTTGATGCTCTGCAATAGAACAGGTGTATTAGCGTATGTAATACATACATAATACTCCTTACACATATGACATTTGACATTTGAACTATAATTCAACTCAATATGGTGCAGAATATCCGGCATGGTGAATATAATAAATCCCTATCACAAGACTCCCAAGTAAATTTAACCCTGAAAATAAAGCCCCATATATATTCCGCATTAGCAAGATGATCACTGTACAGCGCCATGTTGGATGGTACCAGTGCACTTTCCTCTGCACACTATAGCAGCCAGCTCATTAGCTGAGGCTGGTTCCTGTCATGTCCAAAATATTGAGCTTTAGGGGTCAGAACCTTTTCAATAAGTTGTAGTGGAACAACACCTATGCCAGTTGTCCGGAATGGGGGAGTGGTTAGGACACTGGCCTATCAATGCAAGGGTCCTGATCTCAAACCCATGCCATGGCTGGTTGGTTAAATAACCAGTACATATATACTATTTTGACTAACCAAAAGCACACATATGTGCTTTTGGTTAGTCAAAATAGTATACAATTCTGTGGTAAATATCATTTACACACTATACAAACAGTTATAGTGCATCTAAAATGGTTTTGTATTGTTGCATAGACAGTAACGTTTTTTTGGTTGGACTGACGAGGGAAAAAACTTTGAAACGTTCAATTAACCATCTAGCCTTGGCATGGATTTGAAGTCAGGACCTTTGCAATGATAAACCAGTGTCTAAACCACTCCCCCAATCCGGACAGCTGACATAAGTAATGTTTGTTAAGTACCTATTAAAAAAGTCTATGACCCCTATAAATTCCAATTTTAGACAAACCAGGAACCAGCTTCAGCTAAAGGTATCACAAGGCAAAATTACTGCAACTCGCTAATGCGGAATACACAATCTACAGCATATCAGAGACATCCAGCCATTTACCAATAGTAACGGTTAGTATGGCAATAGTCCATTTGAATCATAGATCACCTTAAGACCACCTACCTACAGCATACCCTGGAGGACAGACACACTTCTCCCCACCCTCCCAGCTGTCAGGTATACACCTGCCGCCCTCACAGGAGGCAGGGGGGTCGGCACAGGTGGCAGTAGGGGTACCACAGTCTGCACCATTAAAGTGTACACTACAGGAGCAGCTCCAGCTGTTAGCGTTGTTACTGCAAGTTCCCCCATTAAAGCACGGGTTGGAGACACACTCATCTGGGGGAAACAGGGAGCAATAGAAAATGAAAAAAATGAACGAAGTTTCAAATAGATAACTCATCTATTATAGTTGAATTCTTCCTCATTCTTTATTGATGTTTAGAAGAGTAATCTATTGTTAGCTTTAGAATATTCCATATGTAGGATCTGTCAGTCTCTAGTTCTATTGATACAGTATTGACAGCCACCTAATGATATGATATCAATAATATGTTATTATTAACTAAATTTTCATGTACCATGCATCATGCCGACCCTCTAAGAGTGTATCAGCTCCGCAGGGTCGGGATGATGCTTAAATGCAACACTGATGAACTACTCGCCAGAGCTGTATTCATGCATGACCATGACAAAGGATGTTCTATATGCAAGGACTACGCAACACATAACGAGTTAAAGGAGGCACTACTTCCTTACCTATGTCTGTTCCACAGTCATCTCCTGTATACCCAGCTGGACAGGTGCACGTTCTCCTGATTCCTCCTAGGTTATTGCATGCCGTACTGTTCATACAGGGGTCATCTACACATGGGTCCACAGATTGAGTGTCACAGCTGTTGGAGATATAGTAGGGTTACAATGTGATATATGTTGTCTTCTTTGTTGCTGAGATGTTAAAAGAAGGTTCAGTTATGCTTGTCAACCAATGACTAGGCAAGTTTTGCCCCATGCTATTCATGGTATATCAAAGTTATATCCCGATAAGGATTTAAATGGTGTAATCCACATTGCGATGGGCCTGCTGATCCCATTTCCATTCTAGTATACTATACCTACTAATTATCCATAGCCTGATAATGACTGTCATTTCACTAAGCATCGCTTAGTATTCAATGACACTGTTCTTTGCTATGGAACACACAATATCACCAAAACTTGTCAATAACTTCTATTTGCCATATATCCTACCAGTGACTACTTACATGCCCCCCACCCTGACACTGACTACCATGCACCTATACTACTTACATCCACACCCTGACACTGACTACCATGTCCCTATACTACTTACATCCACACCCTGACACTGACTACCATGTCCCTATACTACTTACATCAACACCCTGCCACTGACTACCATGCCCCTATACTACTTACATGCCCCCCACACCCTGACACTGATTACCATGTCCCTATACTACTTACATCCACACTCTGACACTGACTACCATGTCCCTATACTACTTACATGCCCCGCACCCTGACACTGACTACCATGTCCCTATACTACTTACATCCACACCCTGACACTGATTACCATGTCCCTATACTACTTACATGCCCCCCCCCCACACCCTGACACTGACTGCCATGTCCCTATACTACTTACATCCACACCCTGACACTGATTACCATGTCCCTATACTACTTACATGCCCCGCACCCTGACACTGACTACCATGTCCCTATACTACTTACATCCACACCCTGACACTGACTACCATGTCCCTATACTACTTACATCCACACCCTGCCACTGACTACCATGTCCCTATACTACTTACATCCACACCCTGCCACTGACTACCATGCCCCTACACTACTTACATGCCCCACACCCTGCCATTGACTACCATGCCCCTATACTACTTACACCCACACACTGACACTGACTACCATGCCCCTACACTACTTACATGCCCCGCACCCTGACACTGACTACCATGTCCCTATACTACTTACACCCACACACTGACACTGACTACCATGCCCCTACACTACTTACATGCCCCACACCCTGCCATTGACTACCATGCCCCTATACTACTTAAATACCCCCCCCCCCCCACACACACACTGACACTGACTACCATGCCCCTATACTACTTACATCCACACCCTGCCACTGACTACCATGCCCCTACACTACTTACATGCCCCACACCCTGCCATTGACTACCATGCCCCTATACTACTTAAATACCCCCCCCCCCCCCCCACACACACACTGACACTGACTACCATGCCCCTATACTACTTGCATGCCCCCGACACCCTGACTGCCATGTCTGTGTATCGTTTGAAAACTAGCTGCGAATCAGGTGGCAGGCGTATAACGCCCTGCCACTGACAACCATGTTCCTATACTACTCACATGCCCTCACATCCGTCACTGACTGCTATTTACCTCAGCTACTTTTAATGCAGTAATATGAGGCAACGACTAATGATTTAATATATGTGGCAATAATTATGATGTCAAAACAGACTGCAATTGATTCACTTACGTGTCTCCCATATAACCAGGCTTACAGAGGCATTCCCCGGATGGCGGTAGCTCCCGACACACTCCGTTCGCTCCGCAGTCAAGTCCATTAGGACCACAGAAGTTGGTCTCGGTACACATTGTGCCAGCGTATCCTGTAAGGGCAAGAGACAAGAGGGTCACGGACTGATTAGAGCTGAGACATTTATTATCAACTGTATAGTGGTGGGGCTTCCAAATTCCCAATAAAAAGGTCCAAAAAATATTATAGATCCAGATAAATGAGGATGGGTCAATTGTAACCTGGCAAAGCTTTTTATCATTATATCTTTTACTAGCTGTATGTAAGGCCACTAAAATAAATCAATTGGTTTCTCATCACCGCGCGCATCATACATAGTAAATAAGGTATTGAGGAGGAAAACTTTTTTTGACTAATTCTTTATGGAAAACAAGATAAAAATGGACAAATATTGGCATATTTGGCATCAAATTAAAGCTACTACAGGGGTGTGGGAACCGGGGGGGGGGGGCGAGGGGGGGGAAATGCCACCCCCCCCCCCACACTTTTGACTAGCCCCAAAAAAGGTCAAACCAAAAAGGTCAAGTAAAAAGGGGTCAAAAAGGGTCAAAATACCCCTCAGTCCCCCCTACTTTGAAACTGCTTACCACGCCCCTGAGACTACTAGTGCCAGTAATACAGTAGGATACAGAATATACAGTACTTAAATTATTGCGTAGAAGCCGCATCAGAACCCGGGGTCAGAACCTCAGTGCCGCTATCAGGGGCATGGCAAGCAGTTTCAAAGTAGGGGGGACTAAGGGGTATTTTGACCCTTTTTTTACCCTTTTTACTTGACCATTCTGGTTTGACCTTTTTTGGGGTTGGTCAAAAATGGGGGGGGGACATGTCCCCCCGCCCCCCCCCCGGTTGCCACGCCCCTGGGCTATATAAGGATGCTCCCAGGGTTGGGGTACGGCTTATACGAGTTTTTTTTGCTGGTATAGACCAGTACTAAAGTCGCTAAAATCAGTGTCTGTGCGGCTTTTAGGATCTCCCTAAAGTCAGGGTGCGGCTTATACGCGAGTTAGGCGTATACGCAAGTCTTTAGGTACATCTATGTATGTTTGTGACTTACCAGAGGGGCAGCTACAGCTGAATGAGGCAATAGCTTCGGTACAAGTTCCGCCATTTCTGCAGGGGTTGGAGTCACATGCCGTGAAAGTGTCACATAATGTGCCGGTCGTACCTGAAATGATAAGGATTGAGCATTACCATCACAAATGACTCAGAGTTATAGTGTTTAAGCGCTTGAATTGATTGATTGAGGTTTTCACTAATATATGACGAGCTATCAATACTAAATGACTTAAAAAACTTTTTAGGAAAGTTACCACCATTTTTGTATTTTTTAATTAGGGTCTAAAAACGGCCGTTTTGCGGCCGGCTACGGCCGTTTAGGGGAAATGAGACACGGTCGTTTGCGGCCGTTGGGGGCCTAAAAGGTTAAGAATCCTCTTATACAACGCACACGTGTGTGCAAACAATATCATGTTGCTGAGCCTATATTACCCCCCCCCCCCCCCCATACTGTTTCCCATAAGTTTAACTTAAAATGTATTGTTTGAGTTTTCTGTCCCTGTCTGCGCTTTCTATCTGTCTCTTCTCTCTTTCTGGGCATCGATTGCAGACACACACACAGACACACACACAGACACACATACACACACACACACACACACACACACACACACACACACGGGGCACCCCCGCGTACATAGACAAAATTCCACGCCATTGACATACATGAACATCATACTTCACACGATGCCGAAGGCTGAGTGTGCTATGACCCAGCTTCAACGAGTGATGTATGATGTACATGTATGTTAATAAGTGGGGTTTTGTGTTTATTACATGGGCCTACAATCTTTAAAGGGAGAAAATCAACAAATTTAGAGACCATGGAGTATGGCTACACCGTACTCCATCGAGGCATGGAGTACGGAGCTCCCATAGCCTTAGCATAGAGAAGGCCGTACCTCCATGTAATGAAATATGATACTTACCTCCAGGACAGACACACACAAACATGTGGGCTCGGATCTCACACGATGCACCGTTCTCACAGGCCAGAGTACACGGGTTGTTTACATCCATATCTGTAGGCAGAGATGATAACATTTGGAACTCAAACCGATGAATTGTATGAATATAAATTCATTCATTGATATCTGCAAATAATTATAGGATTGTGTATAGTAATAATTATTTCTTATTTTAAACAAATACATGCTGATCATACAAGGGTTGATACAATGCCAAAAGGTCAGCATCGTGCACCAATGGAACACCGGCGAGTCACTCGACTGGGCTGCATTTGTGCATCATGACGACAAATGAACAGAAGGTCATTTTTTAAATTCTTTTTAAAGTAATTTTTAATCAGGAGGTATACAGGTTAGGCTCCTTATAGAATTGCGGTGCCTATATTCTCCTGGCTCCTGAGGGCCGTGTTATATGTTTGCAGATTTTGCAAGTACCAGACAGTCACAAAGCTAATGTAAAACTAAATAGGGATGCAACAGTATATTAAGACACAGTATGGTACGGTAGAGGGAAAAACAAGTATGTAAATGTATGACAGGTTTAAGGGTCTACTAGAAGGCTATAAAAAATTACTTTCTAAGAGAGGCAAGGACTTTTTTCCTGTTAATTTTGAATTCATCCAGGGTTGGAAGGAGCCTGTCATTCACTCCGAGGTCATTCCAGACATAAGAACATTTATAAGTTACACTTCTTTTGAAGGCTTGTAGGCGTCTGTCATATGAAGCATCATCCAGATTTAGGGGTCTATGGTGAGAGTATGAAAACATGTCATATCATCCACGTCCCTCCTCGAAGTATCACCTTACATAAGTATAGTCCTAACCGCCACCCCGTGGCGAGTTACTCGCTGTAGTATAGGGCTGCATTCATGCATCATGATGACCAAGGGCATGATGCCTTAATTAAAAGACCATGCGGCCATCAAAGGGATAAAACACAGACTGAGATCATATAGCTGACTTACCTCGACAATCGGTGTCCGAGGTGGAGCCGGTAGAGGCGGTGAGCTGGTTGTCCGCACACTCGGAGCAGCTCGCCTGCCTTACATCCGGGTTGTAGAAGCCTATTGGGCACTCGGCACACGGCTCAAACCCTGACTCATTAGTGTCAGTAGAGTAGTGTCCTGCAGCACACTGAACTGTAATAAAAGGTAGCAAGGTTAGGGAGTAGTCATCTTTTAACAACAGGGAGGGGGCGTGGGTGAAGAACATTTTCAGCCCCCCCCCCCTCCAGAGGGTTACCATCTCCCTCTAAAATCGCTGGTGCATTTCGTTGCCCCCCCCCCCTCTCCCCAAGAGGAGTCGACATTTTTTACAATCGCCCCCCCCCCCCCCACTCTCCCTTGGGTCTTGCCTGATACCTCGCTGCCTCATGCCCAGCGCAGTCTCCAACAATATAAGCGTTGATATCCGGCCGTTCTTTTGTTTGGTCGTTTTGGCATTATACCCAAGTTATGACAGTGTAGAAATAAGGCACCATGGAACACACAATCATAGACAATAAAACCTGATCAAAATAATGTCCAAAGCACCTAAGAACTAAGATATTTCAATTATGTTCCTTACTTGGGCAGTTGGATCCGTCACAGTCGACACATGTGGTATCGGCCTCACTTGTGACGGTAGAGACGGCCTGACCGAGCGGACACTCAGAACAGGGCATGTGGCCTGTGGACGACACTCCATAGAAGCCAGTTTGGTACGAACTGCACGGATCTGTGGAAAATATGGAGTGTTATTCAAGACATCCTTAAATTTGAGTTTGAGAGAGTATAATTATATTTGACATATTATACATGCCATAACCGACTGAT